>QLTV01001682.1:1898725-1911500 GCA_003457575.1 Thermophis baileyi
CAAACACATAAATTTAAAAAAATTAAGTTAAAAGATTATTAAAGGGATAAATTAGGAATAAAGTAAGATTATATAAAGGAACTCAGGGTTGCTGGAAGTTCATCCCAGAATGGAGAAAGTACAGCACAGAAGAAAGAAAGGAGGGCAGTGAGAAGAAGGAAAGCAAGAAGAGGAGGGAAGAGAGGGGTGGAGAGGAGGAGAGAGAGTAGGAGGGAAAGTAGAGAAGAGGAGAGGAGAGAGGGAAGGGAAGTAGTTCAGGAGGAGAAGGAGGGAGAGGGAAGAAAGGGAAGGAGGGGTTGTAAGAAGGAAAGGGGATGAAAAAAAAGCAACCCTGAATTAAATAATGTAATAAGATAAATATAAGAAACATGTATAAAATATGTAATGAGTGTATAAAAGACTGAAAGGAGAAATGAGCTGATAAATATGTGAATGTCTATATGGAAATAAAAATAATTTTTTTTATAAGAAATAAGCCCTGAAGTAATGCAGGAGATTCCCAATGACATAGTGTAACATTTTGTAATCAAAGGGATCCCTCCCCCCCAGATAAATAACATGGGCTAAGAGCACTAGAGGACTGGAAAAGAGCTGATGTGGTTTCAAAAAAGGAAAAAAAATGGATCCAGGAAGCTACAGACCAATCAGCCCAACATCAATACCTGGGAAGATTCTGGAAAAGATAACCAAGCAACAGATTTGCGAACATCTAGAAATGAGATCATGACAGATCATGACAGACAAATCTTATTGCATTCTTTGAAAATGTGACTAAATTAGTGGACCAGCCAAATGCTGTGGACATAGTATAATTGGACTTCAGTAAGGCATTTGACCATAGCCTACTTCTTAATAAGGTAGAAAAAAGTGGAACAGACAGCACTACCATCAGATGGATATGTAACTGGCTGACCAATCTCACTCTATGGAACTGCATCTACCTGGAGGGAAGTATGCAGTGGAGTACCCCAAGGTTTTGTCTTAGACCCATTACTCTTCAACATCTTCATAAATGATTTAGATGAGAGAATAGAAGGAGAACTCATAAGATGATACCAAGCTAGGGGAAGTAGCCAAGACTTTAGAAGATAGTCTCATGATCCAGAAAGATCTTGATAGAAAGACCTTCAAAGTCCCTTCCGAGTTTGTTATCCAATAATTCTGTAAAATCTTGAGTAATAATAGTGGAATGTTTTTAGTGGAATTAACATTATTAGAGGAAGTAAGACAGGGGTGGGTTCCTCCCGGTTCGGACCAGTTCTCCTGAACCGGTAGGGGCCCGCTGGTGACGTCACAATGATGTTACCGAACCGGATCAGTTGGTGCCAGTCCGTGGGGGCCGCCATCTTTTTTTTGAAATTTTTTTGAATTTTTTTTTTGAATTTTTTTTGAATTTTTTTTCCTTCTGAGCATGCGCAGAAGCCGACTTCCGGCACTGTGCATGTGGTCGCCATCTTTTTTTGGGGTTTTAAAATTTTTTTGTTACTGCGCATACGCGCGCGCGTGAAGCGCGCCTGCGCCCACGAGGCACGTCCATGTGGTGCGGGAGGGAGCGAACCGGCAGCGAGGTAAGTTGGAACCCACCCCTGAATTAAGAGTATAGTTTGGAGTTCTGTGAGAGATAAATTGTGTCCTGAAAGTGTTGTGAATAGATCTGACTCATTTTTTAAAATAACTAGACCTTAGATTTATCATAAGATTCAATAGTTTATGATCTGCACAGGGATCCTTTGTATATTTCACATTTGACATTTGGGCACACACATTTCATTTCTTTCCCCATTCCCATCTCTCTTTCTGTAATGCTGCATCTTAAACCTATATGCATCAAATTTTTATGTACTTTCACAAAGCTGGTTCAGGGGATTGTTAAGTTAAACCCTTCATGATACAGGACCAGGTTATTTGAGGGATCACCTCTCCCTGATTACATCTGAAGAGCCGAGGTGGCGCAGTGGTTAGAGTGCAGTACTGCAGGCTACTTCAGCTGACTGTTCAGCAGTTCAGCGGTTCAAATCTCACCGGCTCAAGGTTGACTCAGCCTTCCATCCTTCCGAGGTGGGTAAAATGAGGACCCAGATTGTTGGGGGCAATATGCTGACTCTGTGAACCGCTTAGAGAGTGCTGTAAAGCACTGTAAAGCGGTATATAAGTCTAAGTGCTATTGCTATCTGCCTATCCCATTAGATCTAGCAGAGAGGGCCTACTATGTGTCCTGTCTGCTGGGGGTCTTATATTTGACAGCTCCCAGAAGGTGGACCTTCTCCGTTGTAGCACCTGCATTCTCCCCCTTTCCCGAAGTGAGGTTAGTACATCCCTATTATGTTCTGGAAGTCCCTCCTGACTCTGTCATCAGGCCTGGGACACTCTGGGGATTGGTATCATTTTAAGATGGCTCCACGACTGCAGTTACTATTCCCTCTCTCCTGTGCCTTATATTTTTAATAATGATTATTTTATATATTTTTAACAATGACTTTTTAAAATAGATTTATTGTTTTACTTCAATGTTGTAAGCCACCCAGGGCCAGGCTGAAATCTTCTTGTTCATTTCAGCTTCAAAGACACATATGTACCAGCCCAACTTGTTTGTGAAGAAGACAATTTGCTCTGTGTTGCAACAGAACCTCTTAATGTAGCCAAGTGTTCAATTGCTGGAAAGGCAGTTATTGGCACCTCTATGCAACATCTTGTGATTTCCTTGTTTCCTAGTCCCTCCCCTTAGAGCACTGTTCCTCAACTTTGGCAACTTTAAGATAAATGAACTTAAATTCAAAGAATTCCCTAGTTCCCCATGGAAAACACTGCCTTAGAGAAAGGCCTTAACTTTCTTCTACAAAGGAGTTTTTACTTCCCTGAGCACATTTGCCCAAAACATGTATTTCTCTAGTGGGGAAGTGGACAATTGTAACATTTCAGTCATGTTAGCCTTTCAACTTATTCCTGCTTTTTGTTCCCTGCCATCTTATTGCTACTGCATTGCTTTGATCCAAACAGTTGCACCCTAGAGTTTATAAGGAATCTATGGGTACTTGAATTTTTCAAAATGCATAGTGCTTCATTTTTTATTTCATGTCTTTCTAATAAACTGGAGTGATGAGTATAAGGTTTTAGAAGATAATGGAGACTCAGACTGCAATCTCAAACTTAATGGGATTTATTTCTGAGCAGACGTTTTAAGATTGCATATTCAGCTGATTAAATCCATCCTGAGCATTCTGAAGGAATTTGTGTGTCTTTTATAAAAGCATAAAGAGCTGTTGGGTTTAATAGAACTTAAGGATTTAGGAGATGAGGAAAAAAGGGGTTGGGGAATGAAGAAACATGCACCCTAATTAACTTGTGGCACTTTATCAGACTAAGATGAAAAAACAAAATGCCATTTATTAGAAGTATTTTCCAGATTCTTCAGTTACCCAAAGAAGTAATTTGTGTTCTTTTAGTTCTTAAGCAGAATTATGTTCAAAAGCTTTGGAAGAAAATAATTGAGGCTTCTATGGCACAATTTCAAAGAACGGTGTAACTCTTAAGGGGGAAAATGTGGTCTTTTGATGGCATAAATAGTATCTAGCACACTTCTAAATGTAAGACATTATTGCTCATTAACTCAAATCCCAAACAAGTGGTAAAGTGATTTTATTCATCTACTCATCCATCTCAGAATTATATTTATACCATGTCTTTCCTTTAAGAAACTAAAAGATGCTTATATGGTGTCACCTCTCATTTTATCCATGCATTGACAATCTTCTTATCATTATTATTTATACTTTAATCAACTAAAAACCATATTTTAAATATGTTCTATTACTGGTTGACAGAATATTTTTTATAGTTCAACAACCTGTGAAGTAAAGTTATGCAAAAACTTTTTAAAAACTGTCAACCTGGAGTTAATTAGTATGACTATCAAAATTTCACCTTGAAAACTCAAATTGGTGACATAATCAGTGAACAAGTAGTTGATCTGAGTCAATTCAGAAGGATATCATGGTTAATGGTATCAAAAGCAATAGAGAAGTCAAGTAAGGCAAGGATGGGTGCAATCCACACCCTGCCCTCACCAGAGATTAGCCAAAAGCATAATCGATGTCTCCCCTACCCAATCCTGAATCATGACTGAAAGTGATCCAGATAATTCACTTCATCAAGGTCCTCTGAAGCTGCTGCACAACCACTTTCACAATGTCCTTCCCCCAAAAAGGAAGTTAGATATGAAATAAAATTGTCCAGTACAATAGAGTCCAGCAATGGCTTCTTGAGGAGGGGGTGAACCAAGTCCTCCTTAAGAGTTGAAGGAGCAACTCCTTCACTCAAGAAAGCATTAACCATTACCAGAACCCACTCACATAACACCCCCCTGGGTCACTGTAACCAGCCAGGAGGGGCATGGTTCTAAAGAGCAAGGGGCTGGGCTCACAGCTGTAAGGACCTTGTCCACTTCCTTAGATACAACAGATACAAAACCTTTCCAGATAACAGGGCAAGACTCATCTTTAGGCATTTCCACTGCAACAAAGCCGGGATCCAACTGAGAATGAATCTGATAAATTTCTCCCAATGAATGCTGGGAAAATTCCCCTGTGCACCTATGCAAAAGGTTCTCTGAGCCATCCTTCCCAGGAGGGCTTGGGTCACCTGAAACTGGGCTGTGGAATGGCTATCTCTGGATGCAATAAAAGCAGAGGAGTAATAACATTTTGCCACCTTTATCACCATTAGCTAGGCCTTAATAGCAGCTCTAACCCATGTTTGGTCGTGTTTGTCCCTTGTCAAGTACCAGTGACGTCTTTAAATGTAGCTTCTTTCACTTTCTCTCCCTCAGCTGTTCTGTATACTAGGGAGAGTGCTGGAATCCCAAGAGGGGGGTGGTCACATAGGCATGATTTGAGCCAAAGCCTCATTTGCCCCCTTATTCCAAGAGGTGATCAAAGCTTCAGATGGCCTGTGTAGCAAACCAGCAGGAACAACCCTCAGTTCCCTCTGGAACCCACCAGAGGTGGGTTCCTCCCGGTTCGCCCGAACCGGTAGCGACCCGCTGGTGACGTCACGGAACCGGTTAGTGCCGGTCCGTCGGCGCCACCATCTTTTTTTTTGAATTTTTTTGGGGGAATTTTTTTCCTGCTTTTTTTCTTCTGTGCATGCACAGAAGCCGAGTTTCCGGCACTGTGCATGCATCGCCATCTTGTTTTCTTTTTTTTTTTTTTTTTTTTTTTTTTTTTTTTTTTTTTTTTTTTTTTTTTGGTTTTTTTTTCTGTTTTTTTTTTTCTTCTGTGCATGTGCAGAAGCCGAGTTTCAGGCACTGCACATGCGTCACCATCTTGTTTTTGGCTTTTTGGGGGGATTTTTTTCAGATTTTTCAGCACTACACATGCGCGTGCGTGCGAAGCGCGTGCCCACATGGCGCGCTCACACGGTGCGGGAGGACGTGAACTGGCAGCAAGGTAAGTTAGAACCCACCCCTAGAACCCACCCGTGTCCATTACTCACTGGGGACAGGGCAATCTAATGGGTCCAGCCTTTCTACAGTGGATAATGGTGCTAGAGAATCCCAACATAATCAAGGCATGATCTGACCATAACAAGGGGAAAGCTCCCCAAATTTCAGATCACACAGTGACTGTTCTGACAGGAACACCAGATAGAATTTTATCTTATCTACATTCTAGCCAAAAGCCTTCCTAATATACTGATAAATGTTTTTCGCTTTTAAAAATAGTTTTAGACTATTCCCCATCCAATTACTGCAAGGACACTGACGAAGCATCCAGACAGAACCAAGCAGACTCAATCAGCTACTCGGTCATGATGGAAGGAACTTTGAAAGCTTTGCAGTCATTGAGATGTTTTAAAGACATACTTTAATTGAAGGCTTCTTGAAGCAAGTACTCCCTTGAAACTCTTCACAGCTTAAAAAATAAACTAAATAATTACAGTTAACTTTTTTTTCAGTGATCACATATTTAGAATCTGTACACTATAATCATACATGTTTTAGTCTGAAATTCCGCACACAAATTCCCATGCCAATATGCTCATGAAAAAAGAATTCCATTATATATATACAGTATATATATGTATGTATGTATGTATGTATGTATGTATGTATGTATGTATGTATGTGTGTGTGTGTGTGTATGTATGTGCTTTCGTCAGCTATCTGCTGATATCGTCAGAGTATTAAACTACCATTACAGAGATCTCTGCCTTTATATGCCATTAATCAATTTGGCCATTGCACGTGTGATAGGTCCTTCCCGCCGTCTCCCACTTGTAATTAGCTGTGCTGTTTTTGCTGTCATCATGCTGGTTGATGGAGGCTTGATTCCTACAGTTTCCTCCCTCTTAGTCTGCTTATCTGTGGGGGATATATATCCCTCAGGGAGGTAGTACTGAGATCAGAAGCTTCAGTGCTGAGAGAATGCCTGCAGGAGACTGAATTTCTGTTAGTCAACTCTACTAATAAGATCGAAGGAGAAATAAATCAAAGCATAATCCACAGGATATGAGGGCAGGTGAACTGCAGCTGTGAAGGTCATCCACTCACCTAGAAGGAACTCCAAAATCTAACTTAGAAGAAGGCAGTGAGAAATCACTTCTTGTCAGTCCTCCTACCATTACACTTCTGCATTTGTTTGGACGTATATGTGCTAGATGATGAGACCACTCCCTCATGGGCATCTGAAAGGGGGCAAATGATGAAGGAGAAAAGCATTAAATGTTCTCAAGTAGGTATTAAGGTAACAGTGTGACCAGATCAAAGCCACAGTGAAATCTAGTTATTAATGATGCTACAACTAAAAGAGAATGCTGTATTTTATAACCACACATATGCAGGCAGTCTTCGCTTAGCGACATAATTGGGACTGGAATTTTTGTTGCTACACAAAGCAATCATAAAATATGACATCCCATAACTAAGCCACTTAGAATTCTGCCACTTCTGGTTGCTGTTGTTAAGGAAATCTTGCAACTAAGTTAAGCACATTGTCAATGGTCACTATTTATGACTTCCTGATGGCTTCCCCAATGATTTTGCTTGCGAGGAGCCAGCAGTGAAGATTGCAAATTGTGATCACGTGACTGTGAAATGCGGTGACTGTCATAAGTGCAAGTTTAGCTCATAAGCACTACTGGTTTAGTGCTGTTGGAAATTCAAATGATCACAGAACGAGTGGCTATTAATTGAGGGCCTCCTTCTGTAATTCTGTAAGTCTTTATGAAGTGGTTCTTGGTAGAATTCAGGTTGCTGCCATGCCACCCCCCCTTCCCATTTTCAATTTCTGGGAACTTTTGAAGACTGAATTATTCCAGAGTTCTAGAATGCTCAGGATCACTTGTGTGATTTTTATGATTTTAAGTGTTTGTTTTAGCTTACTGTAGATGTTTTAATTTTGAGTGCCTTGTTTATTGTTGCATTTAATTACTTTAAACCTCTAAGAGTCTGATTGATTGAGGTGGGTATAAATGTGATCACTAAATAAACAAATGTTTGAAATGTCAACCTAGGAAGGACAAGAAAGTAGCAAGAAAAGAAAAGTGATAGAGTTTTAAGAAGATAATTGAAAACAGGCAAATTTACAACTGGGAAAGTGGTAATGGTAAACAGTTCAATGAAAGTGTCAATGCAGTGTGCATCCGCTGCAGAAAAGGCCAACAGCATGTTAAGGATAATAAGAAATGGTATTGAAAATAGGGATGCTAATATCTAATGTGATTATATAAATCAATGGCATATTTTGTGCAGTTCTGGTTGCCACATTTTGAAAAGTTTATAGTGGAGCCAAAGAAAGTTCAGACAAGTTTAGTTAAAGTAATCAAGGGGCTGGAGTAGCTTCTTGAACTGGAAAGGTTATGACATTTGGGACTTTTTAATATAGAAAAAAGGCAAATAAGAGAATGGTTGATGTATACAACATTATGCATGGATAAAGCAGACAAGGAAAAGCTATTTCTCCTTTCCAAAATTCCAGAGCTCATTTGATTCAATGAAATTGAATCTTGGAAGAATTAGGATAGGCAAAAGGATTTAAAAAAATACATCCTATAATTCAATTCTCAAATTCCCTCCGACCAGATGTGGTACTGGTTACCAGTTTGGCTGGCTCCAAAAGGGGTTGGACTGATTCATTGGGGATCAATGGCTATTAGCCTCAATGGCTGTGTGGCTGCCCATGAAGGCCATCTGCTGGGAGACTAGTGAGTTATCTTGTGTAGTTAGTTAGTCACTGGGAGAACAGGCTGCTTGACAGAATGGGCCAGGGGTCTGATTGAACAAGGTATTGTTTATATTCTTATGTACAGAAAAGTAATTGTGGAAGAGCTCTAAGAGGGGCAAGTGAGATTTGTTTATTTATTTATGCAAATTAAAGGTTCAATGTATTAACCAAATTATTAATTAAAGATAAAAAGAAGCTGGGATTTTTTTTGAAACTCTACAAATGTATTATAGAACAACAGATCATTTGTTCAAACAGGAAGGATCTACAGTAACTCTACTAGGAAGCGAGATACAAGAAGCAATAGAATAGCCTGTCCATAGAAAAACATCAGGCGTCAATGAAATGCCCATTAACTGTTTAAACTGTAGGAGAAGAGACACTTAAAAATCCTGTTCTAGATCAACAATAGAATAAGAGAACTGCAAGAGAATATACACATTACTGAACCACCGCAACAGAGGTGGGTTCCTCCCGGTTCGGACCGGTTCTATAGAACTAGTAGTAACTTGGCGGCCTGGGTCGCTAGAATCGGCAGCGACCCAGGCCTGCCACGCCCCAGAACTGGTTCTTTCGGTGCCGCTGTAGATGCCACCATCTTTTTTAAGCACTGTGCATGCACGAAGCGCACGCGCGCCCACGCGGCGCATCACTGAGTGAACCGGCAGCGAAGAAAAGCAGAACCCACCCCTGCACCGCAATAATTCCTCATACAAACAGAGCTTAGTTTGAAATCTTACAAAGACGAACACAGCTGTATATAGAAAGAAAGAGAGAGAGAAATACCAATAATATATGGATTTATTCTCTGTAATCTGATACCAAAACAGGAAAAACTGATGGAAGTTTCTTAGAGGGAGATCAAAACATGAACTAAGAATGAATTTTCTGCCCATGAGAGTTATGAAATAGTGAAGGACCTGCGTTCTGGAGTTATGGGTGTTCCATCACTGGAGGTTTTCAAGAAAAGATTGAAATATTTGTCTGGTTTGCAAAAACCTGCCCTGGGCAGGTGGATTACACTAGAAGATCTCCTTGGTCACTTCCAACCATATGATTACATGATTGTGTAAAAAAGCAGGTTTCTATTAAGGCAGACGGTCATGAGATCAGACAGTGAAAAATATATAAATAGCGTGTATAGCAAAGGCATTGTGAAGTAATATAACTGGCTCTTTGGACTGGCAGCTGCAGTGGCAGCAGTTGGGGAGGGGAGGGATTCGTGTGTGCGCCTGCTGCTTGCACAAATGGAGCTTCGTGCCCTCGTCCTCTAATTGCGTGTCTGTCAACCCTGAAGCTGACCTGACCAAGGCCATTTTGAGGCTTCAGTGTTGCCACACTGCAGCTAAGGGATAGGGAGGGGGGAATAGAGATAGTTGAGGTTTTGTAGCCAAAACAAAATACTTTCTTCTGGGAACCAAGGACATTCCCACAGGTGGTTGGAGAGAGGAGGAGTGATGTTACCAGGCAACTGGATGGAACCTGATTGGACCATGTGATTGATTGTTTGGGGAAGGGAGAAAACTTTTACTTTTAATTAGGTGAAAACCGCGGGACCATTCAAAGTCGGTTTTCACCAGCTTGTGCCAATATGATATATCCAAATAAACTATTCATTGAGGAATCTACCTGCCTCAGAGTTTTGTTCATTATGGGTGTATTACTTGGAACTCTGACAGTGTCCTTGTTCCCAACGGACCATGGCCCGATACTGGAACTGGATGGAATAAAAATTGTGGGTCACATGCTAAACAGTTTGTGATATTCAGGTGACGCCACTTTATTAGCTTAAAATATATATAAAAAATCTTAGGTCATTATAAAAATAAAAACAGGAAAATAAATTATCTAGACTAATCTTAAATATGGGGAAAACAGAAATAATGTTACTAGCATGCTTATGAGCTTTCAGTTGATGAGAAAAAGCGAATATATTAAATCATTTTGTTTTATGAGATTCAAAAATAGATAGAAGTGTGTTGTAGAGTATTTTGACCCAAGGGAGGAAGGCAGTGACAATGTTAGGCACGATCATATGGACATCTATAAAGATCAGAATGATGAAAGCTATGCTTTTTCCAGTTCTAATTTATGACTGGGAAAGTTGGATGGGCTAGAAAGAGCTACCTTATTGGCACGAATGAGATGGTTATGATGATAGATAAAGTTGATGAATAGGATCAAGGCTATCTCTGGAAGAGCTGCAGATTATTGTTGGGGAAAGGTCAAGATGGAGGGCATTTGCCCACATAGGTCCTAGAGGTTAGGCCCAATTCATTTACACCTAATAAGGAAACAGGTCTGCTGTGCTATTGCAGAAGATTGTAATAGCGATGAGGAATAGATGGTGTGCCCTGTATTCCTCTGGGCTTTTCTGTCTAAAAATGACTTCTTTTCTGTATTCTTGTGCATGACATATCTTGGTAAGACTTTAGGTTTTTCAAAAGCAAGCTTCTGGCCTTCCATGCCCTCCATCTATTTTTCTTAGTTAGCTCTTTTTCCCTGCCTTGATGCCACCTAGCTCAAGAACATCATGTTGTTCTTTCCAAAATGTTCTGCCAGACCAAAGGTCAGCCACCTGTGGCCAGGAGAGTGTGATTTAAGAACGGGTGGTGTCTAAGGTGTACTTTTGTTACCTGAGAGGCAATACTTCATACTTCATTAGAAGTATGAATAGTTGCAATAGTACACTATTTTTAAGCCCTTTCTGGGAATGAGATTCAACATAGATCTATTAAATAGTATGCAATAATCTGTAGAAAGTATGGGGTTGCATCTGACAAGGAAGGGCCTAAAAGAACATGAGATGCTATTCCATATTCATATTCTTCTATTGACTATTGCCCATTCTTGTTGCTGTGTTTGTGGATATTTTCTTTACCTGGCATAAAAATTGTTATTCTTTTCCTCTGCTTTGTTAAAAAAAAAACACCACTTCAATTTCCCCCTCATTTGAATGTTCATTGCCTTCCAGTTCATGAACCAACTGGGCACACATTGTGACAAAATAAAAAAAACTGTAGAAATGTATATATCTCTGTGGGTATAAATTAAAATTTAACTTATCCATATCTCATGAATTATGAACGCTGCTTTGCTATAATACTTTTTAATCAAAGCTTATTTTTTAGTCCACACATTTGTTCATTTGAGAGTTTTTCATTTAAGAATGTTATTTTTTTTTAATATTCAGAGTTGTTTTAGGTGTAAATGTTAACAAAGTAAATAAATTACATTAAACCAAGCCCTATGTGTTGAAAACACCATTGATTTAATAAAGACAGTTTAAAATGTTTTCCACACTTACTCTTTGCCATTCAGGATTTAGCAAAATGAAGAAACAAATAATAAATCTAGAAGGCATAAAACATTAAATTTAGCTGGAACATAAGTGCAATTTATTACATTTCCTTATACTTTAGCTATTCATGAGTTATGAAGAACACTTGCCTTGCCAAAATCCATTTGTGGTATAAAGAGAATAGAGGATAAAATTGCTTGATTAGTCAAAAATATCCAAAATAAAGATATTACAAAACCAGTTAGATGTGGCTATGCTGTAAAAACAGTGTGGATCAGATGAAAGTTATTTTTGTAAATTAGGTTCTCCTGCCTTTGCTGTCATAGTCTTTCATTGCTAAATGCTTGTACAAATCATTTTTATTTATTTAGCATATGATGAGAGCATGACAAAGAGAAGTAAACATATGCACACAATCCACATAATTATGTACAAAACGTCTACAGAGGTACAGCAATGGCCTTATAACTGAATGTCCAGTTCAGTTATCCAGGCAGTCGCCTCTGGTGTTGCTTCTTGGGGAGCAGAAGTCACCTGCTTCCATAGCATCTCTTAAGCTACATGTGCTCCCTGGGTGGTGCTAAATGGGTTATAGCAATCAGATGCAGCCGCACTGCCCTACTAGGCCTCACAAACAGAAAAGTACAAATCATGGTTGTTATAACTTTGTAAACAATACAAGGCCATCAGCCATCATGAGCCATGGTGACACAGTGTTATGTTCTAACTGTTATAACTGTGTTGCATGGTTCCAACCAGGTCCAGCGTTTGAGCGGGAAAAAGCTCAAACGCTATTGGCTGGTCTGTCTGACAGCTCCCTATAAAAGGGCAAGCTGTCAGACTGCTCTTTGCTGGTTGCTGATACAAGAGCTGAAATAAAGAGCTGCTTGGAAGTCTGTCTCCTGTCATCTCTACCCACTATCTAACAGTGGCGACGAGGGCTTGGGTTCAGGAGAACCGTGACTGCTTCTTCAGCGATTCCAACCAGCCAGGCAGCTTCCTTTCTGCCTGCTCTCTGCCGCGGTGTCNTCTGTCTGACAGCTCCCTATAAAAGGGCAAGCTGTCAGACTGCTCTTTGCTGGTTGCTGATACAAGAGCTGAAATAAAGAGCTGCTTGGAAGTCTGTCTCCTGTCATCTCTACCCACTATCTAACAGTGGCGACGAGGGCTTGGGTTCAGGAGAACCGTGACTGCTTCTTCAGCGATTCCAACCAGCCAGGCAGCTTCCTTTCTGCCTGCTCTCTGCCGCGGTGTC
>QLTV01001682.1:1914848-1928236 GCA_003457575.1 Thermophis baileyi
TCGCTAATTCAAGCCCGGGTGTCTCGGAAGGCCTACCTGTGGAAGCCGAGAGCCAGCGATGTCCTCCCCTCGAACCGGTCCCTTCGGCCATGGAGGCCACACCCAGTAACTTCCAGGAGCTTCCATGCTCGGGCCCAGGAGCGACAGCAGACCTGTCCGCACAGGCCGCTGCCTCACCACCAACTGAATTGCGCAGGTCTAGTAGGGCTCCAACGCGCCCCGCCTACCTGCGTGATTACGTATGCTGGACAGCTCCATCCAGGAGGGGAGGGGTGTTATGTTCTAACTGTCTCAACTGTGTTGCATGGTTCCAACCAGGTCCAGCGTTTGAGCGGGAAAAAGCTCAAACGCTATTGGCTGGTCTGTCTGACAGCTCCCTATAAAAGGGCAAGCTGTCAGACTGCTCTTTGCTGGTTACTGATACAAGAGCTGAAATAAAGAGCTGCTTTGGAAGTCTGTCTCCTGTCATCTCTACCCACTATCTAACACACAGTGGTTAGAGTGCACTACTGCAGGCTACTTCTGCTGACTGCCGGCTGCCTGCAATTTGGCAGTTCGAATCTCACCAGGCTCAAGGTTGACTCAGCCTTCCATCCTTCTGAAGTGGCTAAAATGAGGACCCAAATTGTTGGGGGCAATATGCTGGTTCTGTAAACCGCTTAGAGAGGGCTGTAAAGCACTGTAAAGCGGTATATAAGTCTAAGTGCTATTGCTATTGCTATCACATTTCTCTACAGCAACTTCTTCAACCAGATGTTTGCTGAAACCCATAGAAGGTATAGCTCAGTACCTCTGGACTGCCAAAGGGTGGGGAGACTGAACTGAATGAAAGTCTTTGTAAAGGAAAGGCTTGAAGAGATGCATTGAAAATGAAATGGATGCCCTTTAATTTGGTGATATGTGCATCTCCCTATTGTTTTCTTCACAAGAACAGAGAAGTGGCTTGCTATTGCCTTTTGCTGGAACATTTTTGGTCTTCTTTATATAGTCTACGGCCCTGTGATATACTGATATATCAAGTCCTAAACATGCTGTAATGTTCTGAGATTTTCCCCACAACAATAACCCTGTGAGGTGGGTTAGGCTAAGAGTGATTGGCCCAAAGTCTCACAGCTAGCTTTTATGCCAACGGTGTGACTAGAACTCACAGCCTCCTGGTTTCTAGTTTGATGCCTTAGACCAAACTGGCTCTCACAACTGTCCTCCCCCTTGCTTTTCATGGTACAGAAGTTAAGGGGGAAAATCTTCCCTAGCTTTACAAGTGAGGGCAGCTGAGAGGAGTCCAGTTATTCAGTTGGGAATATTTTTGGGAACACAATACACCACAACCAATAAGCAGAGGTGGGTTGCTCCCGGTTCGGACCGGATCTATAGAAACGGTAGCGGGAATTTCCCCCCGCTCGCCGAACTGGAAGCGATGGCCGGCTGGCCACGCCCACGAACCGGGTCTCTCGGCGGCACCATAGGCGCCACCATTTTGTTTTTGGCTTCTGTGCATGCGCAGAAGCTGTTTTTTTACTTCTGAGCATGTGCAGAAGCTGGGTTTTTGGCACTGCGCATGCGCATGCGTGTGCGGGAAGCGTGCACGTGGCCACACGGCGTGCAACACGCATGCGCCCACGCGGCGCAGGAGGAAGCGAACCGGGGGCGAGGTAAGTTAGAATCCCCTGCCAATAAGGAGTAGGTTAAGATAGAAAACAAACAGCATACAGATCCCATTGATCTCCTTTATACATTAATATCCATGCAAGATATCATTCAGATGTCCTACTATCCATTGTTCACTTCTGCAAAATTAGACATCAGGAACAAGTAACTTGCCATTTCAGAACTGCAACACACCTGGAATTGCTCCCACAAAGTACATGAAAGATTTTTCCACAACTAGTCCCAAACAACTATTTTCAAATGGGTTGTAGATTGGAGAGGAAGAACAACATGGGCAGAAACTATGAACCTGTGAACATGGCTCCTAACCTTCTGGGGAATGAAAATTTAACAAAGAACCATCCTCTATGGGCCTCACTGGAAAGGTATCATCTGTCTCCTCTAATTTATGAACTATGGATTAAAAGAATTGGAATATCTGATAATGTCTCATTTATGATTGCCAGAAGAACATTATATTGATATTAACTGATTTAATACTATAATTGATTAATTGAAAATTATATTTTGAATATATTGAAAGCCTGAAAGAATCTGTTGAAATGATGGAGTTTGTATTTTCTTTTTTGTAAAAGAAAATTGAGCGTTGACACACCTTCGTGATTGATTGTGAATTACTTGCATCTTTTTGGAATACTATTTTAATGTTTATGTATATACGTGGATACATCCATAAATATGAAAGATTGTAGTATTATGTTGAATTAATTTTGAATCTGACTTGGAAGAATTATGGTTATATCTGGCATGGGGAAGGGGGGATCATCAAAAATGTTATTTTGAGAAACTGGAAAATTGATGTTATTATAGATATTAAAGATTGATTTTTAGAAATGTGTAATTTATTTGTTTGGAAGACAGTATTTTCCACTAATCAGAAAATGAACATGTGTTTTTTGCTATCAATTTCATGATGATTTATAACATTAGAAATAAAGTAAAAATAACAACAGATAATTATAATGGTATGAGGTATTTTCTATTAACCAGTGATTTTTACACTGGTTAAATATATTAAATAAATATTACATATTTATTTAAATATTAAATATAAATATTTAAATATTCATATTTAGATGCAGAACATTATAGTTTTTGGGGAGCTCCTTTATTTTTGGGAGGTCTAGTCTTTGTTCTGTTTAGGGTTTTCTTTATATAGTTTATTGTCTTTTGTACTTCATTGTTTGTTACCTTCTGTATTTTTGTTTATTTTTTGTAATTCAAGAAAGATGGGATTCGGCATTATTACAGAGTTACATCTTTATCATTTGTCGGTTATTCTACAAAATTTCTACAGGATGAGAGAAATCCTATCAACCCTTTCTCAAAGCTGAGATGACTGGTCATAACTGAAGTGAAGCTTTGCTTCCTTTCTTCCAGAATTTGACTTGGCTGATGCTGGGAGTGGCAAGAAGAATTGCAACGGGCAGCCTGGCCTTGTTTTTTCTGCACCCTTCATGGTGCTTTAGACCAAGACAGTGTGTGTGTGTGTGTGTGTGTGTGTGTGTGTGTGTGTGTGTGTGTGTGTGTGTGTGTGTGTGTGTGTGAAACCTGTCAGTTTCATGCAACAAAAGAGGTTCTGGCATCTTACCAAAAAAAGGCCATACTATAGTTCAGTGATGCAGTTTCTATTTTGCATGCAGAAAATCTTCGGTTCAATTTCTGGCATTTAAAGTTCAGACAGAAAAGATTCTTGTGAAAACCCTGAAGAACTCTTGCCACTGACCTACATGAATTACAGTTCTGACTCAATATAAAGCTTACTCTGATAATCCCTTGGAATTTGATCCTGCTCAGAGAAATGGGGAACCATGCATACAAAATGACAGGAAAATGTTTTCATATTATTCTGGTTTTTTTACAGCTTTGATTTAAGACTGAGATTTCAAATTCTTCTACTTCAACCTTAATGCAAATATTTATGTATGCAATTTTAGACAGGATGTATATTGAGAAATGAAAAAGCAAAATCAAGAGATGAGGGTCTTTTTCTCCTGGTTCACAAAGTGCTAGATAAAAATACAAAAAGCCCTTCAGCTTTTAAAGTTTTAAATGTAATGAGCCAGTATTTGTCCTCAAGATTGTTTCAAGTGCAAGTAGATAAATTCCTAGGCAACAAGAAATATAAACTGCTGGGGGAAAAATTGTAGTCACTGAAATGTTAATCAGTATCATTAAGAATGATAGTAAGTTTGCTCTGCAGAAATAGCTTGAGTTATATAATGTGGCTTCTGCTGTTTTTCAAACTGGCTTTTTTTTTTTTAAAGCTCCTATAGTGAGATAAAGACAGTAATACACTGTTGATAAATGTAAAATTTTAGGAATTTTATTATGGAGCCAGTTTGGGTATACAGATAGTCCTCGACTTACGACCACAATTGAGCCCAAAATTTATCTTAAGTGAGTTTTGCTGTATTTTATGACTTTTAGTGCCACATTTGTTAAATGAATCACTGTGGTTGTTAAATTAGCAACATGGTTGTTAAGCAAATCTGGCTTCCCCATTGACTTTGCTTGTCAGAAGGTTACAGAAGGAGATCACATGACCCCGGGACACTCTTCATAAATGCGAGTCAGTTTTCAAGCATCCAAATGTAAATCACATGACCATGAGGATGCTGCAACAGACATAAGTATAAAAATGGTCATAAGTCACTTTTTTCAGTGCCGCCATAACTTTGAACGGTCATTAAATGAACTGTTGTAAGTCAAGGACAACCTGTAATGGCTAATGCATCAGGCTAGAAAACTGGAGACCATGAATTCTAATCTCATTTTAGGCATGAAAGTCAGCTGAGTGACTTTGGGCCAGTCACTCACTCTCAGACCAAACTACCTCACAGGGCTGTCATTTTTTTAAAAATTTTTTAAAATTTATTTTTGTCAAGCATATATAAGATTACAGTAAAAGTATAAACATGTATAGTATACATGAGACGGTTTTGAGTACATGGGAACATTAGGACAGGGACGGTAGGCATGTTGGTACGCTTATGCACGCCCCTTACATACCTCTTAGGAATGGGGTGAGGTCAACAGTAGACAGTCTAAGGTTTTGGGGATTTGGGGAAGAAACCACCGAGTCAGGTAGTGTATTCCAGGCATTGACCACTCTGTTGCTGAAGTCGTATTTTCTGCAATTGAGTTTGGAGTGGTTTACCTTAAGTTTGTATCTATTGTGTGCTCGTGGATTGTGGGGGTTGAAGCTTGGTGGCATAAGGTATTCTGTTGTGAACAGAGGAGTGGAGGACTCTTCTTGTGAAATGTCTCTGGGCATTCTCAATTGTATTAATGTCCGATATGTAGTGTGGGTTCCAGACAGATGAGCTGTATTCGAGAATTGGTCTAGCAAATGTTTTGTATGCTCTAGTTAAAAGTACAATATTACCAGAGAAGAAGCTATGCAAGATTAGGTTAACAACTCTTAATGCTTTTTTGGCAATGTTGTTACAGTGGTCTCTGGCACTGAGATCATTAGAGGAGGAAGGAAGATTAGTATGTTCACCGCTTTGAGTTATTTATAAAAACAATAAAGGTGGGATAAAAATAAAACATCTTTCTACCTAAAGTGCTTTATGATTGTGGAATTTTGAAAACAGGGACATTGATCAATATCAGAGGACGGGGCAGGTATTAAGTCACTGTGACAAATCTTGGTGAATTCATCTCCTGAAGATACTAGCAGCATACATACACAGTGCTCCTCTGACTGCACGTTTGTTTGGTTTTCTGGATACAGTCTCTTGAGTGAAGCAATCATTTTATGTGTACAGAGCTGCTCCCAACCTCCCATCCCAAACTCTTCCTTCCTGCAATGCCATAAAACCTGTATCTTAAATGATTAACTACCTGTGGTGTTCCCAGAGTTCATTAAGAGGCAAGTAAGGGGAGTTAATAGTAGAAACATAAATTGGGCTCCCATCTTTGGTTAGGCTTTAACTTTGCACATTTTGGTTTGATTCAGTTCAATATGTAAAGCTTGGTTTTTTTGAAGACAAGGGGCCACTGAAGTTGAGGCCTGTTACCTCAAGATGTGACTTGAGTAGATAGAGACCAAAATGTTGGGCTTGTTTTGGGAGGTTTGAGGGAGAACATTGGTCCAATTTGTTAGAAGAAGCAAATTAGTGTCATAAAGTTGCAAAATCTATTATTTTCTCCCTTAACTCTCAAAACAATCACAATAACCCCCAAAGTTTTGATTCTATCAACTATGGAATACTGGATGTACTGTAGAAATAACAGAGCATAGCTAGTGGTTATGGATTGCTCATTGCTGATTCATTGATTAGGGCATTCATTGTTGCACAAATTGTGGTTTATATAATCATTTATATAATTAAATAAAGCCTGGATCAGCACCAGGGGTGGGTTCTAACTTACCTCACTGCCGATTCGCTTCCTCCCGCGCCGTGTGGGCGTGCCTCGTGGGCGTGGGCGTGCGCATGCGAAGCGCGCACGTGCATGCACAGTGCAAAAAAAATACCCCCCCCCCAAAAAGCCAAAAACAAGATGGCGACGCATGCGCAGTGCCGGAAATTCGGCTTCTGAGCATGCGCAGAAGAAGAAAAAACCGGAAAAAATTCCAAAAAAAATAAATAAATAAAAAAATAAAAAAAAGATGGCAGCGTCCACGGACTGGCACCGACCGAACCGGATCCGTGACATCATCGTGACATCAGCAGCAGGTCGCTACCGGTTCGGGTGAACCGGTCCGAACCGGGAGGAACCCACCTCTGATCAGCACAATCCAGCAACCAAATCACAGTGATGGAAGTTATTCAATCTTCCATCCAATCCCTTGACCAGTGCAAAGCCTGCCATTCAAGAAGCAGATAAACATTCCTGGAAGTCACTACTTATCTTCTCTTTAAAGCTGTCTATGGAGATTCTCAATCACCCAGGTCATGGTTATCCTAAATGCCTTTTGTTTTTCCTCAAAAGGCAACTGGACTTTCTTAGTTTTTTCCTTTGAAAACATTTCACTTCTCATTCAAGAAGCTTCTTCAGTTGTAAGTAACTGGTGAGTTCTCCTGAAACCCAGTGGTGGGATTCAGCCAGTTCACACCACCTCGGGAGAACCGGTTGTTAACTTTCTGAGCAGTTTGGTGAACTGGTTGTTGGAAGAAATCATTAGGGCAGAGAACCGGTTGTTAAATTACTTGAATCCCACCACTGTAGAAAACCTTTTCCCAGTCACCTACCTCATGGGCACTTTGCTTTTTAGAAAGCTTGCACTGTTGGACATTTTCTCCTAAGTATTATTACACTGCTTCTTTGCATTTCTAGTCTTGCTTTTCAAATAGAAGTATACATTTTTCCACACCAAGGGCTACTTTTGACCTTACATTGTATGCCAAAGACCACAGCACTCACATTTTGGTTTGAATCTGCAAATTGCACTCCAAGTAATACAAACAACATTTAAATGCAACAAGCTTACTAAGATTCCTAGAGACCACAACTAAACATCCAAGTGTCCACAAGGGAGGCAAAGAGGGGGAGAAGAGACAGAGGGTTTATTGTGGCATTACAAAACAAGTGTACTATTCTGTACTTCCATAAACAATTGCAAGGCCAGTATAAAAGGGTGGAGCTTACATAATAATACCATAACTTTGTTCACTGTGAATAGAATAGAATAGAATAGAATAGAATAGAATAGAATAGATTCTTTATTGGCCAGGTGTGATTGGATACACAAGGAATTAGTCTCCGGTGCATAAGCTCACAGTATACATATAAACAGCAAGTAATAGGTCATAAATCCAGGGGTGGGTTCCAACTTACCTCACTGCTGGTTCTCTCCCTCCCGCGCCGTGTGTCATAAATCCAGGGGTGGGTTCCAACTTACCTCATGGGCGCATGCGCAGTAACAAAAAAAAAACACCAACCCCCCCCCCCCAAAAACAAAACAAAAACGAAGCCGAAAAAAAGATGGTGACCGCATGCACAGTGCCGGAAGTCGGCTTCTGTGCATGCTCAGAAGGAAAAAAAAATTCAAAAAAAAATAATTCAAAAAAAGATGGCGGCCCCCACGGACCGGCACCGACCGATCCGGTTTGGTGACATCATCGTGACATCACCAGCGAGCCGCTACCAGTTCGGGAGATCCGCTCTGAACCAGGAGGAACCCACCCCTGCATAAATCATATAGATGTATATACACTACTTTTATGTGGCTTTGGGCCTCCCATTTGTAGACACTTCTACTTTAGGGCAGGGCAATGGGGTTTTTGAAGGGCCTTCACAGTAGCAGTCTTCTGAGAATCCTTAGGGTTCCTCCAGTCACCAGGTATAATAGGAGCAACTGCATCATTACTGGCTATTTAGTGGCAAGCTCAGTGAGAGACACTGAAGTTCTGACCTTGCCATTTGTTTCCTGTCTGAAAGGTTATTTCATACCCTCCTCTTCTTAAAAGATTTTTATCCGTCTTCTGATTGAGGTGTGAGAGGATGACATCTAAATGAGCATTCTCTCCCCTCCTTAGGCCTTGCATATAAATAAAGATGTGGTCATTCTTTCCTTGCCCTTGTCCAATTTAATCGGCTTCTGAAAAGAACCATCTCCAGGCAGCTCATTCATCCTGCTGACAATAAGGAACATGCTTGCTTAATCGATAAAATATATCCCTGAGGGAAAAGGAATAAAGAGGTTTGATCAAAGGTTATCTTCAGGAGAAATGTCACCTCATGAGTAAAATTAAAAAAAAAATTGGACTCTAGTAATATAAACAATGATTGAGACTATATTTCACTGGATGTGAGCTGACTTACTTCTGAGTAAACTTACATATATTTCCAATGTCTGACAAGAAAACCACCAATACATTATTGAAAAATATAATTGATTGCCTTCAGTGGGTTTTCTCCCAGATAAATATGTATATTGCAATTAAAGCATGTACTTTGATGTGCCCTTGACCCCTTGAAAGCAAGAGAGAAAGGAAAAAAAAACAACCCCTCATCTCTAGAGAATAATAGCAATAGCAATAGCAATAGCACTTAGACTTATATACCGCTTCATAGTGCTTTACAGCCCTCTCTAAGCGGTTTACAGAGTTAGCATATTGCCCCCAACAATCTGGGTCCTCATTTTACCCACCTCGGAAGGATGGAAGGCTGAGTCAACCTTGAGCCTGGTGAGATTTGAACTGCCGAACTGCAGCTAGCAGTCAGCTGAAGTAGCCTGCAGTACTGCACTCTAACCACTGCGCCACCTCGGCTCTTTTATAAGAGCCTTGCTTACTTTATAAGCAAGTACATTTCTTACATGTATTTCCTTTCCTGAAAGGAAGAAATTAGATAAACGTTATAATCTTTAGAAACACAATTTTGGCAAATACAAAGCTCAGAGCATCTTTGATAATCTTCCCCAGTACAAACAGGATTTTTTAGATGTGTGATGGGGATTTTATAAAATAAGGATGAGAGGTTTATTGCAATAGTTGCCTTTATCTTGGGAGTGATACTTATCTCCCTATTCTAAAACATGCTTAACATAGCTTATAGCATACAGCAAGAACAAATAGGAACACATATTTTTCTTCCATTTAAAGTTTTTAAAAAATTAAAGAGAGAACTGTTCAGTGCTGCTTTTATTCTGGTTACCATTTCGAGGATAGAGTGAATAAAATGAAAAAGCAGAGTGTTTGGAATTAAAAAAAAAACTCTCTCCATTTGAAAAGAAACAGGGACTCAGGTTCAAATCACTTGATTTTGAACCTTGGATGTAAATAAAGTGAGCTTTAAAATGCATTTCCATTTTCATTCAATGTAGCAGGTTAAAATTGTTTTGAACATGAAAGTGATTTTCCATTATCCATGAAGGGAATGAAAACTCACATCATATCTGGAGCCTGGTAAATGTCAGAGGATAGAGTGAGTTAGAAAAACAACAACAGATAATCACATGAAAGGGCTAAAAATAAAAACAGTAATGAAATCGGGACTGAAAAACCTTCCACTTCTCATGTCAGTATATTATTTTCAATGATCATTAAAAGGTTGAAAGAAAATGAGGGGGGACAATTTAAATTTTTTTATTTACTTGATCTTCTCTTGTGACTTTTAACAAGAGCTGGATCATAACATACTAATTAACCAAGTCAATTCCAATGAATACATTGAGCTTCAAGCAATCATTCAGAAGATTATGGTTTTACCAAGGAGGTGACAGGATGTCAAACCTGCTAAATATTTCATTTTTAGATGTAAGAGGTGGGCCAGGAAAAAATATGGCAATTCTGTGTGGCAACTTAAAACTTAACAGTAGATATAGCCAAAAGAATTTAATGTAGCATCAATGTTAACCTTTCAGTAAAAAAAGAATAATACCAAGTGAAATACTTTAAAAATTAAGGATTGATGTCTATTGCTATTCCATATGTATTGAGGTTATGGGACTATCAAATTCCACATGTAAGCTAGCTCCCATAGCATTTCCACACAACAATTTTGTACCTCTCTGGGGTTGACTCTGAACCTGATTGATCTATTAATGGAATTTCTTTGAAAAGCTGATTTAGTTTGGCTCTGTTCTGCATTGTTTGAAAATGTAGCAATAGCAATAGCACTTAGACTTATATACCGCTTCATAGTGCTTTTACAGCCCTCTCTAAGCGGTTCACAGAGTCAGCATATTGCCCCCAACAATCTGAGTCCTCATTTTACCCACCTCAGAAGGATGGAAGACTGAGTCAACCTTGAGCCGGTGAGACTTGAACTGCCGAACTGCAGCTAGCAGTCAGCTGAAGTAGCCTGCAGTACTGCACTCTAACCACTGCGCCACCTTGGCTCTTGTACCAGAGTTGGTATTTCCTTTGAATCACCATGGTACTGCAAGCCTTGGATGGTCTGTTTTTCCAGGAGCTGGAATTCTGGTCTCTGCTCCTGGCTCTTGAAACCACATTTTGAATGTGAAGTCTTTAAAGTTTTAATGTTTTAGAATTGTAAGCATCTCTCATAGAGTACTCCTAGGCATCTCTACTTAGAAGTTACTCTCAGTAGCTTAAAATTATCCATATCCAGGTAAGTATAAACAAGACTGCAACCTTAGTTGTTTGCAATAGTGGTGAATATCTGTAGCCTGGGTGTAGAATGAGGGTGAAGATTCGTTCTCTGAGCTTGTGCGTTGGTTTCTGAATGTTTCATTACCAGGCTAACCAGAGACAGCACTGACCCTTACCAACTCACCCAAACATGACTTCACCTCCCAATTATCTTCACCTCCCCATCACAAGACCCATCACAAGAATCCCACTGATGACTCACACCTGACCCATCACAAGATCCTCACTTGACACATCTACACCTGACTCATCACAAGACCTACTGACCACACAAAACCCTTATAAATAGAACACTGACATCCCTTAAACTCTGCTGAAGATGTTACCTAGCCTGGTCATGAAATGTTTGGAAACCAACCCACAAGCTTGGAAAAGGAGCCTTCACCTTCAACCTTAATTGTTTTTATAGTGATGAGTTGCAAACAAAATTACATGAACAACCATTTGCCAAATATCAATGGTAAAAAAATATATTAAAGAGTCCCTGTGGATTTTATTCCACTAGTGGTTGCCGACTACAGGGGATGGTGCTCATCTCCATTTCAAGGCTAGTGAGCCAGTGGTGTCCAAAGACATTTCTGCAGTCATGTGGACAGTGTGTCATCATGAAATGCTGTTACCTTCCCACCGAAGTGGTACCTATTTATCTACTCACATTTGCATGCTTTCAAACTGCTAGGTTGGTAGGAGCTGGGGCCAGGACGGGAGCTCACCTCATCATGTGATGCTTGGGTCTTGAACTTGGATTGCTGGCTTTCCTTAACTGCTGAGCCACTGTGCTGCCCCAAATATCAATGACCATTCAATAATGTCCGGTATCAAATACTGTTATAAATCAAACACCAAATACTGTAAAAAAACAAAATGCAATTACATGCAAGCTGTCAAATGATGGCAGCTTTTCAATCATGATACTGACAGCCAATGATATTAATGTAAGTAGACTGTGTTTCTTTGGCTGTAGAAGTGCTGATACCCTGACCCTAAGCAATTAATTGTGATCAATGCCATTAAATAGTAAATACTACTGTATATTTCACCATGTTATGTATTAATTACTACCTGTTATTTTAAATGCATAGTTAATATTTCATGGCTCCTTATTTTACATTATGCCATTCTAATTATCTGTAATACATTATTTATCAATTGTTTTATTTTGTGTTGGTTCTGCCCTTAGTTACAGGTGAATAATGAATAAAACTACTGCTACTATCACTTCCAAACATTCAGTTGCTTTCTTAAGATGAGAGTGGAGTTATTGTAATAATAAATGACAATTGTATTTACATGATAATTAGTGGCTGTTAAATTTTCATATGTGATTAAAATACAATAGTATTTCATCTCAGGTAACAAATCAGAAATGCCCATCAACAGTTTCTAACAAATATCACTGGAATTGGCTTTCTCATTAAAGTCTACCTTGGGCAGTTAGTTACAAATCTCAGCTTCTATCCCTTGGTAGTAAAGAAATGAAATCAAATAATGTTTATTCAAACAATGACCAGCAAGGTTTGTAAATATAAATCACAAAAGTAAAATCAAATGGATGAGATGAAATATTTGCATAGCAAGGCGTCTCTATAATAAAAAAAATGTAACAGGCGCTACTACAATGCTACAGTATGTTACTTATTTGTGCAACTATAAACCTGAAATATTGCAATCTATGAAATAAAGTAAAATTACATATTGCCTAAAACAAGACAACTAATTTGGGAGAGAAGATAAGAATACCTAATATCCCTGAAGAATTTACAGAGTAATAATACATGCAAAATGGAATCAATCTCTGTGTCACACATGGAAGCAAAGAATAAAGTTTAATGAAGGCAAATGTAAGCGGTTTGTTAGAGATGTCTAGGAATTAGGGAAGCTCCAGCTACACATCTGGGGGGAAATGAACTTGTTTACAATATCTCTGACAACCAGTTTGCTTTTTCTGTTCCCTTCCATTTGTAGGTTTTTCAAGAAAAAAAAATACTTCTATTGTTTAAGTATGCATCCTGCTTTTGAGAAGATAATTTCTCCCTTTAATAAGAAGAAGCTTGTCTTTGAAATGCAGAATTTCAGGGCTGGAAACTGTAAGAAATTTTCACATCAGAACGGTACTGAGGAAAGAAGAAACCTGACAACCTGGTCCTCTGTAACGGCTATGCAAACTGAACTTTAAGATATCTAAGTCAAGCAAAAGTTGGTGTCCATTAGCATTAATATATCTGTGGCTATTTTACTTGGCATCTGCAGTGGAATTTTTTTTCCAGCAAAGCATTGCGAAGGTGGACAAACTCCAGCATACTTTCAATGTTGAAATAGGTTGTGGACTTCACATGTATCTCACAGTGGAATGGCTACCATTTATAACAGTCCAACCTATCAAAAACAGCACCACAAAAAACAGATTAGGAACACAAGTTAAAATAGGGAAGAAAAAGATAAGTGAACACCTGTCTACCCTAGATGAGTTTAAATCACCAGGACCGGATGGATTACATCCCAAGGTTCTGAAGGAACTGGCAGATGAGATCTCAGAACCACTGAACTATATCTTCCAAAGATCCTGAAGCACCGGGGAACTGCCAGAGGACTGGAAAAGAGCTGATGTAGTTCCCATCTTCAAAAAAGGAAAAAAAAATAGTCCAGGAAATT
>QLTV01001682.1:1956713-1969160 GCA_003457575.1 Thermophis baileyi
TAAAGTGGGACAAAGCTCCCTTAACAAATTTCTCACTATCACTAAAAATAAATGCAGTGATTCGCTTAAGAAATGTGGCGAGCAAAGTCGTAAAATGGAGCAAAAGACACTTAACAAATTTCTAAGTGACTTATGACCATTTTGAAAAATGGTCATAAGTCACTTTTTCACCACATTTTACAAGTTGGCCACTCCCACCCGGTCACACGACCGCCAAGCCACTCCCACCCAGTCACATGGCCATCAAGCCACTCCCACCCGGTCACATGGCCATCAAGCCACTCCCACCCGGTCACATGGCCATCAAGCCACTCCCACAAAATTAAGCCACACCCACAGAGTGGTAGTAAAAAAATTTGGAACCCACCCCTGCATCAAGCCCAATATAATTAGTCAATCTATTAGGCCAGTTGTGGGTTGTTCAGAGCAAAGATGTCATCTGTCCATGAATTGGTCACCTCCAGATGTGTAACCTCAACTTCCATAATTCTCAACAATGGCCTTTCTGATTGTGGAGCATTGGAAATTGAAGCCCATGCATCTGAAGAATTCACATGTTGGGGGATAATTTATTTTAGATGCAAACATTCTCTTTAGCAACTTATTCTGTTTTGAAGTTATTGAACATAAATATTGACTGAATTTATTTGGAAATCTACAGAGGACATTTCTAAGAGAGGTATTTAGATTTCAAACATTATGTTTCAATGTACCTAATTATCCTATATTGCCATTTTTTCAAAGTTGGGAAAACACGTCATCCCTCAGAGAAGTCAGAGGCACTACAGTACAAATTCAGTATCAATATTTTGTTAATGATAAGATATGTTTCAAAATACATTAAATTGCAAGCCATTTGAATATTCATGCCAGATTGTGATATATTTTCAAGATAGTTGATCTCGTTTAAAATGGCTGCATCCTTTTTTTTTTTCATGAAAAGGCAAAAGTAGGATTTTTTTAAAAAAAGAAAAGAACAAAATCACTCTTGCCTGTTGTTTTGCTTTTCCCTTTCCCTGGAGCAACCAGCCTAGCATCCATGGAAGACATTTTCTGCTGCTTTTCTGCTTTGCTATTTCATGAGTAATTACATAATATTTCTTTCCAAGAAATTAGGTTTGTTGGCTTGTGCATAGTAGGAACAAAAAAAGCTAAATGAACAAGCAAAATAAAAAGGTATTCTGGACTGAATTGTATTTTCTGGATGTTGCTGTTCAGTTTATTTTCAAAAATGAGTGATTAAGATCCAAGCTCAAATGACCCATGCCATTTTAGAGTCTATAAACATAGTTTACAAATACCAATATCTTACAATTTCTTTACATGCATTGATTTACAAGTGAATATGAGAACTAATTCAGTTGGAAAGCAGTATGCCTGAAAGCATGTCAATGGATTGTCTATTTTGAATCAGTATTTATTTACATATGCAAGTTATATGTAGTGATGAGCATGCATGGGTGAACCATTCCTTTCTGGAATAGTGTGATATGGGCTATGGTAAGAATTATCTTTTAGTCAGCAATATCACAAAGTGACCTGTAATGTTGTCATTGCCCAGATGGGCTGACAACAACGTGAAGAATGAACCCCCCCCAATAGAATTAACTTTGGTTACTGGAACAATATAATATTTTTAAGATGAACAATTCTCATAATTCTTATGCAAACTCTGGAAAATGGGATTGTTACTGAACACTTTTTCTGACACCCCATTTTACCATTTTAATCATTTAACTACTGTAAACCAATATGAGAAATTTATTGTTATTGCTAAATATTCACAAGAGTTCATAGCCCAATATCAGGGCACATGCTTTTTGTACATACGGATCTAGGGTCAATTTTAAGTTTCTTTGGTTTGATGGATTTCAGGACCTTGGACAGCTGCCTTAAATCAGATTATGACTTTGTGATCCTAGTTAGAATAATGTTATGTTGAATTATGGAAAATTGGCCTTTACTTTGTTACTCTAATGAAAACAGTTGCCACATTGTGCTGATTTTTTCAAGGACATATCAAGTAGGGCAAGGGAATCAGGAAATCTAAGCAAATTAATATTTTTGACATGTCATTGATGAGTTGTTTATTGTTTCTATTTCTGAATGTGAATAGTATCATCTCTAGAGAATATGTGTATATATAAGTGCATGTGTGTGTATGTGTTACCAATCAACATTGCATATTTATATTATGTGAAATAATGTCCTACAAATCATGCAGGCTTAATCATTTGTTATGATCAAAACTGGTCTTCCTAATGTTTCCCCTCTAGCTGTGTTGTGGCTTCAAATCCCTGAATGGTTAAAGCAATTTCATGAGTTGCTGCCCTAGCACAATGCTTGTGCCAAATAAACTATCTGTAGTTATATATAACTATCTGATACACAACTTATTTATAATGTGGACATCCACATCTAGGTTCAGCTTAACTGTAAGAAAGAGTACATCTCTATTTATAATTGACAATATAATCTTTTTATTGATTGATATTTATTTAACAATGGGTGTTAAAAAGGGGCGTGCATAAGCGCACCAGCGTGCCTACCGTCCCTGTCCTACTGTCCTATTGTCTTCATCTATCTGTATTCACTTTGATTATGTTTATGATTATACCTATACCTGCTATCTTGTACATGTTTGACAAATAAATAAATAAATAAATAAATAAATAAATAAATAAATAAATAAATAAATGTCTGTCCCTTAAACAGATGTCTGCTGGACAAAAACGTCATTTTTACTGTTTTTCTATACTTGAAAAAGATGTACTAGTTTTGGCCTTCTGGTACATCAAGCACACAAAGCTTTCATCGAGAGAAGAAGGAGGGGCAGATGAAGATTCTAATTCTATGACACATTGAATGTTGCTATAGGTATGAAGAGACTCATATAAAGGATGGACAGCTTTTTTTTTTTTTAATGCTGCTCAAACCTTTCCAGTTTCTCTCTCCCTATTTGGGCAGAGGATGGAATTTCGACAGGTGTATTTCACAAATGACTTCTTTTGGAATCTCTTCCTTAAAATGGTTATAGCAGGTACAGGGTCATTCTTCCATTTTCCATTTGACCACCCTTGCGATTTGTTTGAACCCTTCTATGAACGGAGTTCAGCTGTCCCCTTTCAACAGTTTCATTTTTCTATGTATATTATTACACGTCAATAAAGCATAACTTGTAGTATGTGATAAGAATGCAAAAGCTGCTCAGTCTGAAAGAGGTGAATAGAAACAGAGATTTGGTAAATTCAATTTAGCACTGGAGGGGAGAAGAATCACCACTCTTTGACATTTGCATGTAGCTGGCTTAGTCATTCGTATATAGCAGGCATTGTTGGTAACAATTCTGGTATTTTTAACTTTTGCATTAACTGAAATCAGCTATTTAAGTGAGTGGTTCCTAAAATGGCTGGAAATTAAATCAGTAGCTTGTCAATTCAGTTCTCATTAATTTTGGGGAAGATCATAAACAGGGTTTATTATAACATCTCCCAAAAGAATTGGTACTAAAACCCAGTAAATATTTTATATTACTGTATCTGTTCTGAAAACTGCGCATTACCACTTTACCCATTTAAATTTAAATCTTGGACACTAGGAAGATTTTTAAAAAAGGCTGCTTAATTTGTGTTTACCAACAACTACATTTTCTAACTTGGCCATTTGCTTGGTATCACCTGCTGTTTTTCTTTTCTAGTTCATGAACTGCCTTCAAGTTTGCAATCTCACATAGCAAAATAAAAAAAAATCAAGTCCATGCTTATACATGCTTAATGCATGTTCATTAGTGTTAATAGAAAGAATAGTAGATGTACATGTGAGCAGTGTCAAGTAGGTTTGTCATAGGTCTGCAGTTAATTATTGTCACTGCATTTGTACAACTAAAACATCTGTGATATTCTGATCTCTCTCTTACCACCAAATGTTCTTAACACAAGGAAAAACCTATTATATTCAGGAACATAGCCATTACCATACTGAGTCAGATGAGCAATCCATCTGGTCTAAAACCGTGTCTTGGCCAGTGGCCAGTACCAGATGCTTGAGAGAAAGTTGCAAGAAATCCCAAAATTAGTAATTAATAAGCATAGGAAAAATCCCCACCTACAGTAGTTTTTCAGAGAATGGTTGGCTTATGCCCTAATGCAAGAATTTATGTAGGTGCTTATATTTGTTGATCTAATTCTTTAGCTAAAAATTGCAAACTAAATGTCCTTGGATGCATGGTAGACATTTTAATATATCTCTATACCTTATTTTGGCTCTTTTTTTTTACCATTTTCGTTATTCTTCATTTGTATGCATTCTGATCTAGTACATATTCACTATGGAACTTTATTTAAAGTTAGTGTGCATACAATTGCAGCCTTGACCAGGAGTGAAATCCAGCAGGTTCTGGAGAACTGGTAGCAGAAATTTTGAGTAGTTCGGAGAACCGCTAGCGGAAATTTTGAGTAGTTTGGAGAACCGGCAAATACTACCTCTGGCTGGCCCCAGAGTAGAGTGGGAATGGAGATTTTGCAATATCCTTCCCCCAGGAGTGGGGAGGGAATGGGGATTTTGCAGTATCCTTCCCCTGGAGCGGGGTGGGAATGGAGATTTTGCAGTATCCTTCCCCTGCCACACCCACCAAGCCATGCCCACCAAGCCACACCACACCCACCAAGCCACGCCCACAGAACCGGTAGTAAAAAAAACTGGATTTCACCACTGGCCTTGACCCTGTATATGTTTACTCTAAAGTAATTTTCACTCTCAGTGGAGTCTTCTTAACTATATACATGAGTGCCGGTACAAATAGTTAGAGGATTTATTCATCTTCCCATTTCAATTTGACTGAAATGGGAAAAAGTCATGGACTTTCAAATACAGTATAAATTACTACATGGGAATAAGAAGGGGCAAAATAGAAAGCAATTAATTTGGATCCTTGAATATTAAAGGAACTTCCAGGCAGAATCACTATCCGTTATCTTTGAGAAATCCTGTAAAATGCTCAAATAGAAAAAAAAAAACCCTTAAGAACTATAATCAGTGGGACATCAATTTCTGAAAAGATTCTTTAGTGGACCAATAAGTGATTGAGCTATAAACATCTTGACAATAATTCAGTGATGATTAGAAGTATCAAGAAGAAATACTGCCATACAGTTTCTCTCCCTCCCTCCCCACCTCTTTTTTAATTACTTCAGGAAATTATGGAAATACTATAGACAAAATAAATCTTGGATTTCAGCAACATGAAATGCAAGCTAGACAAATGTAGATTGAATAAGTATTAGGTGGATCAATAGATAACATGAAAAAAAGCTATATTCAAAGAAAGCTCATCAAGGATTCCTTATCAGACTGAACAAAAATAGGAATGAGATATCACAGTTTGGTTCCTGACCTCAAATTTATTAATGGCTTGGATGATTAGGGGAAAGGAATGCTTATCAATTTGAAATTCAAAATGGTCTTGATAATTCAAAGAAAGAGGATGAAAAACAAAATTTAAAATGATTTTCATCCTGGTGAAACAGGATGAAAGTAATCAAATGAAATTAAAGAGACATAAATACGAAGTTTTTCATTTAGAGAAAAGAAATAGAATGCTAAGCATAAGACAGAAGTTTGGCAATAGAACGTGGAAGAAAGATGCTGGATATTGTAGCTGATCCCAAGCTGAATATAAGCGAACCATATAATATGGATGGAAGAAAAGCAAACGTAATATTGGCCTGTATCAAGAGAGGTATATTTTCCAAATCAAAGGAAGTAAGAATTCTACTTGATTCTGTATTGATCACATCCTACTTCAAGCACTATATTATTTCTGAGCACATTTTAAGGGCTCAAACAGGAACAATTTTAGACAAAACAATGAGACTCAGAGGACTGGAACGGAGGGCAGCTACATCATCACCAAGTTTGAAGCTGACTCACACTCATCTTTTCTTAATGGGTTTTTTTTAATTGTTGTTTTAAAGTTTTAAGGGTCTTTTGCTGTTATGATTTTGGTTGGGTTTTTTTCTGATGTATGTGAGATGGGAAGCTAAATAAATTGAGCAAATAAATACCTACAGATGTAAAATGCTCCTGCCAAAAGTCTGCCCAACTCCATTTCATAGCTTTCACATCACAAAAGGAAAATTGCTGCAGTACAATTTGAAATGCACTACAGCTGAGCCAGAACTAAATTCTACAGGAAGGGAGTTGGGGTTCCACAGCCTGGGATTCCACAAACTCAATGCTAATTTAGAACTGGTGCAAAGACGGCATGTGGAGGTGCCCTAAATCCTATAAGGAATGAGTAGGGGAACTGTACGTGCTTAACCTTGAGAAGAGAAGTGTAATAGTATTTTTCAAAGACTTCACTGGATATCAATCTGAAGAAGGCCACTATAATTCCCCCAAAGTGCAGAATACATAATTATATTCCTTAGGTACAGGAGAATGTATATGATTGAACATTAGGGAAAATGTCCTAACAGGAAGCTCAGGTTTACGGTAGAACCAGTTACCTAGCTTGGCTCCCCTGTCTATCATGTAGGCTTGAATGTGGATTCCTGCAATGTCCTGTGAGTAACAAATGCTCCATTCCAACACTATGATTAAGCTTATAATTCTATATTTGCTCATATAAAAGAAAGACCTACTGATAACAGACGTCTGTGTCAACACAGGATGAATGTGTGAATTTTCAGCTGGAAGGCTGATCTGAATAGCTGTTGGGAAGGAAGAACTGTAACCAATAATCTACTTGGACAACTGTTATTTATTCAGAGCTATTCTACATGGAGAACTAAGCAAAAAAAAAATATTCCCTTCAATATGTTCCTAATGCATAAAATTACATTCACATGCCATATTTACATTTGGAAAAAATTGCTGGGATAAAAAAAAAGTTCTTGTGAATTGCTGTACTGCATATGTGCATCAGATTCAGGTTTTCTTATTCTCATGTGTTGATGTCTGCTCCCAAGAGGCAAATTCCCTCTCTGATCAGCCTCATGGATTCTGGATTGTAAGTGTGGGCATCATCTGGCCAACAGGATCAAGCTAGAATCAGAATGAGATTTTACCCACTAAAATACATCACATATCAAACCCGATATAATGTTTGTTGTCTGAAACAAGTGCACTCAGTTCTGAAAGCAGCAATAAATCAATAAAAAGAGAATGAAAAAGGAACTAGAAATGTAGTTAATAAATGTTATCATGTGAAATGGAAAAGGTCAGCGTTATTAGTAGATTGGAAAAGGGTGAGGGCCCTCTTGTGATTGCCAGCAAAAGAAATAGCGGTGGCTGCATTGTATCGGAACACCAGCGATACATAATATGCATGAAAGTGTTATCTGACAATAGCATCAGACTTACTATTTCAAGGAAAATAAATTATTTGTATATGCCAGGGGTCGGCACCCTTAAAAACTCAAAGAGCCATTTGGACCCGTTTCCCAGAGAAAACAAAACACCCAGAGCCACAAAACCTGGGTGGGTGTGGCCAACTCAATGTCACTCCCACCAAGTCACATGACCCCCCCAGCTACGCCTACCCAGGTTTTGTGGCTCTATGTTTTATTTTCTATGAGAAACAGGTATCTCTCTCTCTTTTCCCTCTCTCTTTCTCTCTCTCCCTCTCTCTTTCTTCCTCTCCAATCTCTCTCCCTCATCTTTCTTTCTCTCTTTCCCTCTCCCCATCTCTCTCTCTCTCTCTCCCTTCCTCCCCACCCATCTCTCTCTACTTCCCTCATCTCTCTCTTTCTCCCTTCTCTCTTTCTCCCATCTCTCTCCCCTTCTCTCTCTGTGTGCTGAGGAACGATTGCCACCCCCAGTGAAGGCTTCTCTTTGGGCGACCCTCCTCCCCCTCAGCCAGGGAGTCCCCTGGCTGGCTGTGGCGTGCACGGGGAGACCCTCCTCAGCGAGCGTCAAAGTGCAGCAAAGGTGGAGGGCGGGCGGTTGCTCGCTTAAGGAGTGTCTTTGGATGCGGCTTCTCTCCTGCCCTAAGGATCCGGCCATTGCCTTGCTGTGTCCTGTCCCGTCTCCACCCCGCAGCTCTTCGGCTGAGCAGGGAGGGTGTGAGCTCCAGTCCAAAGTGAAGGCTGCCTTACGTGCAAATGTGGCGTGAAGGAAGCGAAGGCTGCCTTACGCGCAAATGTGGCATGAAGGCAGCTACAGGGCCGCTTCTCTCCTGCCCTAAGGATCTAGCCATCGCCTTGCTGTGTCCCGTCCCATCCCCCCTCCCCACAGCTCTTTGGCCGAGCGGGGAAGGTGTGAGCTCCAGCCCGAAGCAGCAGGAAGCGAATGTGGCGTGAAGGTAGCTACAGGGCCGCTTCTCCTGTCTAAGGATCCGGCCATCGCCTTGCCATGCTCCCCCCACCCCACATGAGAGGGGGAGGAGGGTCACCAGAGTGAAGGCAGCCTTCACTTCCTGCTGGTTCAGGCTAGAGCTTACACCCACCGCGCTCGGCCGAAGAGCTGCGGAGGGGATGGGGGGGGCGGGACATGGCAAAGCAATGGCCAGATCCTTAGGGCAGGAGAGAAGCCGTGTCCAAAGACCCTCCTTAAGCGAGCAGCCACCCGCCCTCCACATGCGCCTTTGCTGTGCTTTGGCACTCACTTGAGGGACTCCCCGCGCATGCGCACCCTCCTGGCCCTGCCACAGCCAGCCAGGGAGTCGCGAGAGGGGGAGGAGGGTCGCCTGAAGGAAAGCCTCCGCTGGGGGTGGCTATGTTCCTCAACCAGCGCTGGAGAATCAGCCCCGCTCCCTTCTCCATTCCCGCCATCGCCCTTACCTTCTCAGGCCAGGTGAGGGAGGGAAGGGCGAGGCCAGCCAGTGATGAGACAGGGAGCCACAGCAGGGGGCCCAAAGAGCCGCATGTGGCTCCGGAGCAGCGGGTTGCCGACCCCTGGTATATGCTATTATGCCAAATGTATTAGCAGTGCCCCTTTTTCTTGCTGTGGAGGCATGAGAATGACTAAGGATTAGCATATTTGCATTGTGTTTTCACTTTATGATGCATTCATTTTAGTCCCGTCCTCCCATTCATATGAACTACTCTTTAACCAGGATTTTTTAAACTGATGAGCATGTTCTCTTTATTCCAAACTGGAGTGTTATGGATATCAGTTTTAGAATACGTTTTCTAATTCTGGACCATAGTAAGTGGATCACCAGACACTAAATATCCTGGTTCCTCAGCTGTTTGGCAAGAGCTTCCTCTCCTATGTAGGATGGATTCTTCTTCCAGAGTTAGTTTTGATATTCACATGACCTCTTCCAAAAATAAAGTACTGTATCTATCATATTATATGGAGTCTACTTTCTCACTTTTGCTTATGCTGCTGAAAGAATTGTTGTAAATTATTTAACGGGATACTACCGGTAGTTCCTACTAAGGGAGGATTAGGATTTTGGCAAGGACAATGTGACTGCTGGCTATTATACTGGGATTGATGACATGGACATATGCATGTCAGGGTGAGTATCTGTATCATGAAATAATTTCTTCAAAATGTGGGTATATCAGAGTTTGTTGCAGAAAAATCAATTTCCAGAAGCACACACAGATAACTGATTCAGCTGGATTCATTAACTTCTTTACAAACATAATAACAGATGAATTTACAATACCATTAGCAGAGTTCTTCTTCAATGTAGAAACAGTTACAAGTAAAACACAAGCAGCTTCTAGTTCAGAGTTCAGAGAGAGACAGAGAGTACAGAATGGGCTGAGCCACGCCCAGCCTCAAGCTTAAGTTTCAATTCTCTGCACAGACTCAGATGTGTTTAGCTCCCATTGGCTGACTTAGTTGTTATGCCTATGCATTGGCTGACCTTGTTAACATGGCTCTCCCAGTTCATGAATATCTTAACAGGGTAGCAGATGGCCTCACTGTTTGTACCACTTGATTGGTGGGTTCTGATGGTATGTTCAGCAATAGTGAAGTATATCTAAGGTAACTATCCTCAGCTACAAAATCCTGGACCTTTGCTACCATCTAGTGATGCTTTCTATCTACATCCTAATAGCAATAGCACTTAGACTTATATACCGCTTTATAGTGCTTTACAGCCCTCTCTAAGCGGTTTACAGAGTCAGCATATTGCCCCCAACAATTTGGGTCCTCATTTTGCCCATCTCAGAAGGATGGAAGGCTGAGTCAACCTTGAGCCTAGAGAGATTCGAACTGCCAAATTGCAGGCAGCCGGCAGTCGGCAGAAGTAGCCTGCAGTACTGCATTCTAACCACTGCGCCACCACGGCTCAGTTGGTCAGCAGGTGCTGAAGTGTCAATGTCACTGTATTTGGATTTCCAACATACAGTAGATAAAGTCACTTTCTTATTTCTTTCTGCCCCTTTGTGTTTTTCCTCCCAATCTAATAGCAGAGTACAGTAGCACCTATCCTGCTGTTTAGTTGAGGCATGTCCCCTGCTCAATCATTATGAAGTATAAGTTTGCTCTTAAATCTCTTTAATTTTAATGAGTAGGTTATCTATGTGCCCAACTCTTTTGTTTTGATGACTTAAATAACTTTAAAGTTTTTCTAATCAGATAGAAAATTTGAAAGGCACCCTTTTATGTTAGAAGAAGAGAAAATAAAGGATTGCAGAGTGTCCTCTGGTAATTCTAATAAGGTCAACATAATTGAATGCCAAATCTCAGGACAGGTTTTTACCCATTATAGAAAGACATTAGAAGCTACAGCCTAGGTTAATCTTTTAGCCATCACTGCTTCCCAGAATAGGGAAAATGAAGGATTATTTAGGAGAAAGGATAATAGCTGTAAGTACATTATGAAAGCTCAGGGGAAGGAAAAGCAGAGAGACCAAGGATATGAAAAATAAGAGGAGAAAACTCAAAAGGAAGACTGCGTTAAAAATGACCCAAGGCACAGATATAATTCTCTGTTTTGGTTAAAAAGTACTAGATGATTAAAAAGGAATGTGTTTTTAGAATTATAATTAAGCCGTTATCAAAGCTTAATAAGCAGTACTGGGTGTGATTTGATAAAACTTAATAGCCAATATTCTTGTATCTCTCCATTTAACAGAAGACAGTGTGGAAATTAAAATAGCAATGATTAGTTTTGAAGAGCTTAACATTCAGGGCTTCTTTCATGAAAACTTTCTCAAACCCATTTGCAGCTAGTTTCCAATCTGTCACAATCGCATCCAAAGCCTATGATAAAGATAGGTTATTTGAAGTAACAAATCTAGGTCTCTTCCGATAGATTTGTGTTGTATGCAGCTAGATTTGTTCAGCTGGAGTTGAATGTATTTGCAGAAGATGCTAAGAACAAGACAAAAGTAATCTGCCTTTAATTGATAATGCATGGGACATTTTTTTTCTGGAAGCCGGAAGTAAATGCTGGTTTCCGGGGGGGGGAATCATAAATAATACTCATATGACCACGGAGCATTTCAAACAGCTGTAAATGAGATGCGTTTGCCAAGCATCCAAAATGCGATTACATGACCATGCGGGGGGAGGGGGGGGAAATCAGATGTCATGTGATCGCATTTTGGATGCTCGGCAACCGGATCTCATTTGCTCCATGGTCACATGACTATTATTTATTATTATTTAGCTTTTCAGGAATCTGTCCTGATTTTAAACCTAAGGGACCGTTCCTAAGTTAAGGACTACCTCTAATAATGTAATTCAACATAGGAATTTTATATTACATACATATTCTATAGCTTTTGTGAGACAGGACATTCTTGTTAACATTTGTTTAACCCATTCTTGATTAGTCTTGTTAAGAATAAAATAATTTTTCGGATGTAGCAAATATGGATATATTGGATGTTTTACAGACACACAAAATATTTTGTTAAAGGGGGGAAATACTTTACACTTGTATACAGTGTTCGGCTGCTCATAACGGTTTACATAAATTGTTTCACTGTAACTTTAAAAAAAACTAAGTTGGTGTACACCATAATTGTTAGATAGTGGGTAGAGATGACAGGAGACAGACTTCCAAAGCAGCTCTTTATTTCAGCTCTTGTGTAAGCAACCAGCAAAGAGCAGTCTGACAGCTTGCCCTTTTATAGGGAGCTGTCAGACAGACCAGCCAATAGCGTTTGAGCTTTTTCCCGCTCAAACGCTGGACCTGGTTGGAACCATGCAACACAGTTGAAACAGTTAGAACATAACACCCCTCCCCTCCTGGATGGAGCTGTCCAGCATACGTAATCACGCAGGTAGGCGGGGCGTTTTGGAGCCCTACTAGACCTGCGCAAATCAGTTGGTGGTGAGGCAGCGGCCTGTGCGGACAGGTCTGCTGCTGCTCCGCGGCTCGAGCATGGACGCTTGACCTGGTTGGAACACAGTTGAAACAGTTAGAACATAACACCCCTCCCCTCCTGGATGGAGCTGTCCAGCATACGTAATCACGCAGGTAGGCGGGGCGTTTTGGAGCCCTACTAGACCTGCGCAATTCAGTAATTCAGT
>QLTV01001682.1:2005090-2028486 GCA_003457575.1 Thermophis baileyi
CCCTCCCTCCCTCCTGCCCTCCCTTCCTTCCTTCCTTCCTTCCTCTCATGGACAGTCAGATGTTAAGACTGGGTTTTGCATTTTTATCCTTCTATCAAGTCGTCCCAAGGACCTAGATAGGCAGAGGTTCTTGTTTGATGATATTAAAGATATCAACACAGAATGAAAGTTGTTGCATGTGTAGGAAGCCCCCCCTCCTAGAAGAATTTAATATTTTGGGAAATATTAAAAAGGCAGGATAAAATAGTTTCCCTAAAGGAGAAATAAAAAAAGTCTTAAGGGAGACAGAAACCAGTCCCAGTTTCCCTGCCCCAAGGGAGGTCTATGTGATATTAGCCAAAAAAGCTAATATTACATATAATATTAGCAGGGGTGGGTTCTAACTTACCTCGCTGCCGGTTCGCTTCCTCCCGCGCCTCATGGGCATGCCTCGTGGGTGCGCCTCGTGGGCGCGTGCGCATGCACAGTAAAAAAATTTTTTTTTAAAAAAAAAAGCTGAAAACAAGATGGCGACGCATGCGCAGTGCTGGAAACTCAGCTTCTGCGCATGCGCAGAAGAAAAATAAAATTAAAAAAAATTCAATTTTTTTTAAAAAAAATATTCAAAAAAAAAGATGGCGATACCCACGGACTGGCACTGACCGAACCAGATCGGTGACATCATCATGATGTCACCAGCAGGTCACTACCGGTTCAGGAGAACTGGGAGGAACCCACCTCTGAATATTAGCCAAAAAAGCTAATACAATCCTTGGTTGTATAAACAGAGACATAGAATCAAAATCATGTGAAGTATCAATACCACTTTATAAATCCTTAGTAAGACCACACCTGGAATACTGCACTGCATACTGCACACCTGGAATACTACTCTAGTTTTGGTCACATTACAAAAAAGATGTTGAGACTTTGGAAAATGTGCAAAGAAAAACAACTAAGATGATTAAGGGCCTGGAGACAAAAACATATGAAGAATGGTTTCAGGAATTGGGTATGGCCAGTCTAGAGAAAAGAAGGACTAGGGGTGACACAATAGCATATTCCAGTATGTGAGGGGTTGCCACAAAGTAGATGAGGTCAACTTGTTTTCCAAAGCACCAGAAGGCAAGACATGAAACAATGGATGGAAATTACTCAAGGAGAGAAGCAAACTGGAATTAAGGAGAAATTTCCTAACAGTGAGGACAATTAACCAGTGAAACAGCTTGCCTTCAGAAGCTGGATGCTTCATCACTGGAGGTTTTTAAGAGACTGGACAGCCACCTGTCTGAAATGGTATAGGTCAGGGGTGAAATGCTACTAGTTCGGACCGGTTCGGGCATACCGGTAGTGGTGGCCGCTGGTGGTTTGCAGAACCGGTAGCAACGGCTGGCTGGCCACGCCCCCAAACTGGTCCCCCAGTCGACGCTTGCTCACCCTGCAAGAAGATGTCCCAGGGCTGCACATGCGCTCTGGCCCTATCCCGGCCAGCCTGATGTCATGCTGGAGTGCCAGCAGTCCAATGCGGTGCGCATGTGCAGCAGCCCCGGGAGTCGGGACATCCGCTTGCCGTCCCGGAGCGCCGCCACCGCTGCCGGCTCAGCAGAAGGTAAGGCCGCTGCTGGCAGTGGGGGGGGGGAGGAGGAAGACCCGCTGCGCTCGTCCGACTGCCGCCCGCTTGCCTTCCCCTCTGCCTTGGGTCCTGCTCCCCGCATCCATGATGGGGGACGCGCTGCTTCCAGGCCAGGCCACCCGCCCTTGGGCCCCCAAAGAGCAGGGTGTGCTCTGCCGCTGCCGCTGATGTTCTGGGATGGTGGAGAGCTTGTTTGGGCTGTCACAAGCAAGCTATGCCGCCACCGCTGGCTCTTCCAAGCAAGCTCTCCGCCATCCCGGAACTGCACCGCACCGGAAAACTCCCTGGTGCAGAGCAGTTCTGGGATGGCGGAGAGCTTGCTTGGGCTGTCCCAAGCAAGCTCTGCCACCACCGCTGGCTCTCCCAAGCAAGCTCTCCATCATCCCGGAACTGTGCCGTGCTGGAAAACTCCCTGGCGTGGCGCAGTTCTGGGATGGTGGAGAGCCCAGGCAAGTTCTGCCCCTACCACTGCCACCGCTGCTGCCGGGGGTGTCCGGCTCTGTGACCGTCTATGTGCCCAGACCAGGTGTGGGTGTGGGTGTGTGGGTGTGGGTGAGTGAATGAGAGAGAGAGAGAGAGAGAGAGAGAAAGAGGAAAGGAGAGAGAGAGAAAAGAAAGAAAGAGAGAGAGAGAGAGAGAAAGAAAAAGAGAAAGAAAAAGAAGGAAAGAAAGAGAAAGAAAGAGAGAGAGAGAGAGAGAGAGAGAAAGAAAGAGAAAGAGAGAAAGAAAGAGAAAGAAAGAGGAAGGAAGAGAGAGAGAGACAAGAAAGAAAGAAAGAAAGAAAGAAAGAAAGAAAGAAAGCCATGCCCACCAAGCCACGCCCACCGAACCGGTAGGGAAAATTTTTACATTTCACCACTGACAGCAACCAGAAAGAAAGAAAGAAAACTTATGATCACAATTGAGCCCAAAATTTTGGTTGCTAAGCAAGAGCATTGTTAAGTGAGTTTCACCACATTTTACAAGTTGGCCACGCCCACCCGATCACATGACCAAGCACACCCAACGAGTCACCTGACCACCAAGCCACGCCCACCTGAAGCCACACCCACCTAACCTCCAAGCCACACCCACAAAATAAGCCACGCCCGCAGAGCTGGTAGCAAAAAATTTTAGATTTCACCACTGGTATAGGTTCTCCTGCTTGAGCAGGGGTTGAACTAAGAGACCTCCAAGTTCCTTTCAGCTCTATTATTATTCTTTGCTGATCAATATTCTTGCAGCAGGTTCATTGTTCCTTCAGCTTTGCAGAGGCGGCATTTGCTGTCTGTTGCTGTCTCTATTCTTATTCTTCTTTCTCCCGCCCCCGCCCATTATTTTATGTAGCTTTTTCATTAATCCAAATATAGTACTAATTTTTATTAGAACATCTCATTTATTTATTTGACAATATCCTGTTTAATTTCAGTGAAGATACATCAGCAATGATGCATGCTGGCTGGGAAATTCTGGGAGCTGCAGTTCACAAATCTTCAAGTTGCCAAGGTTGAGAAACACAAGGTTTAAACAAAATACAGGTTTCTAAGTTATTGTCTGTCTGTCTGTCTGTCTGTCTGTCTGTCTGTCTGTCTGTCTGTCTCTCTTTCTAACACACACACACACACACACACACAAAACACACACACTTTCTTTCAGGCTGCTTTGTTCTAATTTTTTTTTTTACTTCATATCCTACAGCAGTTTTGGAGGGCCGATACCAAAAAGTACCATATGAGTTGAGACTGTGCCCCTATGGACAAGGGGCCATTGAAAATATAGGTCACATACTGCTATACTGCATCTTCTATAAGGACTCACAAACTCACTTTATAACACCTTACCTAATAAAATATCCAGGAAATACTGAACTTTTTACATGCAACTACTGTTATCCGATCAGTGTGAAGTAGTTTCTCTGAATGTGGCCAAATTCTGCTATGTTGTATGTATAATTAGGCAAACTTTAATTGCCCACTGTTAATCTGCCACCAATTGCAATATATTATTGTCTTTTATTTTCACTTATTTTGGAAAGATTTACATAGCCGCGTACTCGCTCACGGCGACTCTAGGCTTTACTATTATTATTCTTTTATTTGCTGGTCTTCGGCCATAATAAAAGTTGATTGATTTTATTTCATGTCTGTGGCCTCCTCCCACAATAGTTCAATCAATGCTTTCAGCTTATCTTACCGATTTGTTGAAAGAGTCATTATAGTGAAAGAGTCATTGTAGTGAGCCAGTTCTTATTTACTGAAAAAAGTTTTCTGCTAGCAGAATTTCCAAACTCTGTAAAACAAACCCGCCTTCTCTTTGGAGACACATTGAAAGCCAACTTGGCTAACAGGCAGATTAACCATGTATGCCAAAGGGAAATGTCAGTTAGCTCCCTAAACTACTAGATATAAGTTATTAGCTAAGGACTTCGATGGGATAAGGCAGCTCTCACTGATTGGTTCCAGGCTGTTTTGGCTGATGATATTCTCATAGAAATGTCTTTGAAGTGACCATTTGAAGTGATTATTTATCTCCCTAAACCTCATGCAGTTAAGTCCATGCACTGATGGTGGCTTCAGGTGCATGAGGCTCAGTGGTTGTCAGTCTTCCCAGGTAAACCAGACAGAAAACATGACCAGATAAGCTAATTCTATTTTACTGTAAGGCTACATTAACAGAACCCTGCAAGCCTGAAAGCATAAATATGCTGCTGACATTTTTAACTGCCTGATCCATTAGGGTGGGTCTTTCCTAAGTTTCTTTTTTTGGCCATTAAGCAACTGAGTTAAGCTCTGCTTGTTTCCCAGGCTGCATCTTTTCCCCTCATCTTTCAAGATCATTCTCACCTACCATTAAAAAAAAAAAGTTTTGACAATGAAAATTTCCTGGAAATGTAACTCCACCATGGGTCAGTCATACAACAAATTTCTTTTCTCTCTAGCTCAGGGGTCCCCAACCTTGGCAACTTTAAGACTTGTGGACTTCAACTCCCAGAGTTCCTCAGCCAGCAAAGCTTCCAGGCCAGCTGGCTGAGGAATTCTGGGAGTTGGAGTCCACAAGTCTTAAAGTTGCCAAGGTTGGGGACCCCTGCTCTAGCTGACAACTTCATTTGTCAGAAGGTGGAAGAAGGAGTCTATTAACCTGGATTTAATCCTCCCAACAATGAGAAATTCCATATGTAAAGGTGACTACAGCCTTAGCAAAAAGTGTTTTTCTTGAGTTCATGATATCAAAGGGAATAGAGAAGACTCAGACTGTATATTGGATTTCAGAAGCAAAGATTTTTATGAACTAAGATAAATGGTAAATCAGTTCCAATGGTTAAGAATCCTGAATGAGTCCAGGAAAAATGGGAAGTTCTGCAAAATGAGATACTGAAAAATGGAAACAATCCTTACAAGAAGAAAAAAATGGAAGATATTTCAGAAACCAGAAGACCTGTCAGAAGAAACCAGTCAGGGTTTTAAAAGTGCTGACAATAAGAGAAATGGAAAGATAGGCTTATAACCAAAGAAGGATACAAGGAAGTTACAGAAAGGGATTGTGTCAAAAAGGCTAAAACTCAGAATGAGCTGAGGTGCTCAGGATAGACCAGGAGAGGATAAAAGAACACTTGGATAATTTAAGTCTTCAGAGCCAGATGGTCACATCCTAGAGTACTAAAGGAACCAGAAGAGGTGACTACAGAATTGCTAACTGTAATCTTTGAGAATTTCTGGAAAACTGGTGCGGTTCCAGAAAACCTACAAAGAACAAACGTTGCCTCCTCCTTCTTCAAGAAAGGGAAAGAGAAGGATTCCAAACACTGCAGACATGTCAGCTTGACATCTCTATTAGGCAAGGTCCTCAGGCAGATTATTGTTAAACAGCCTGCTTGTGAGCTTTTGTACAGGAATGCAACAATTAACAGAGCTAATGTACGTTTGTTAGAACCAAAGTTATGCCTGACTACTTTTTTCTCCTTTTTTGACAGTTACTAGCTTTAATAGATTGTGCAGATGCCATACTTTGACCGATGAAACACTAATGATATACTCATTAATGAAATGTGGAATAGATGATATAACTGTTAGATGGATTCATAATTGGCTGAATAATTGTATTCAGAGAGTACTCATGAGTGGCTCCACGCCAACTTGGAGAGTAAAAATGAGTCAAATGCATTTGAGGGATTCAAATAATTTAACAACTGGTTCTCTGCCCTAATGACTGGCTGGGTAGGTGTGGCTGGGTGGACATGTGACTGGGTGGGCATGGCCAACTCGACATCACTCACATCGAAGGGCGCCTCACCACACCCCTCCCCTCCCCTCCCCTCCCGGCCACTCCTTGTCACGCCCGGCCTCACCTCGCCTTGCTCTGCCTCTCCTTGACTTATGACAACAATTGAGCCCAAAATTTATGTTGCTAAGTGAGAAATTTATTAAGTGAATTTTGCCCCATTTCATGACTTTTCTTGCCACATTTGTTAAGTGAATCACTGCAGTTGTTAAGTTAGTAACACGGCTGTAAAGTGAATCTGGCCTCCCATTGACTTCGCTTGTCAGAGGGTTGCAAAAGGGGATCACATGACCCTGGGAGACTACAACTGTCATAAATGTGAGACAGTTGTCAACCATCTGAATTTTGACCACGTGACCGTGGGGATGCTGCAATGGTCATAAGTGTGAAAAACGGTCATAAGTCACTTTTTTCAGTGCCATTGTAAATTTGAATGGTCACTAAATGAACTGTTGTAAGTCAAGGATTACCTGTACAAAAATACAAAAAGCTTCTTTGCTTGCAAAAAGCTGCCCTAAATACCAATCATTAGATTAGAAATGGGGGAATACACACTGGAGATCAATGACAGTCATCATGGAAACCTAAACCATTCTGTCTGAATACCTTCCTTTTCCTCAGCAATACCTGCAACCCAGAGTCACAAATCAGGCAGAATGCCAGACCACCTTGAGGAATTAAAATAGTTAAAATGCAACAATAACTATCAGCAGCCACTCTTGCTCATAAACTGAAACCCTTTAGCAGAGAGGTCATTTAAGCTCTCCAGAAAGTGGATGGGCATACTTGGGCTACAAAATGCTGAGCTAAAGAGACAAATTAACGAAGTATATAGGGGACCCAGGTTCAAGTCTCCGCCCTCCCAAGCTTGTCAGGATCACAATAAAATTAGTACATGCCACAGATATCTAAATAAACTTCAAGCCAGGTGCTATGTAACTAAGCCTTATTATCATGAGAGAAAACTAAAATGAATTGAAGGGAGGATCCACACCCTTACCTCCTATTTTTAAAAAATCTTACTATCAGTGAGCAATCATGTGCCTTGGCCACTCTGAAGAGGCAACTGGACTTTCTGGAAACCAAGAAAGTCCAGTTGCCTCTTGAAAAAAGCACCTTTGGGACAACCATGACCTGGATGACTGAAGAATCCCCATAGACAAGAGACTCCTGTGCTCAGTGAAATGACAAAGCACCCAGGAGAAGCAATCATTAGATCCATTTGCACGACTTAAAGATACCAGCTGGTCGCACTCACCTCACAAGATATCCTAAGGTACTCATCCAGATTTAAGGAAAAATCACATGCCCTCAGAAAGGCTGTAAAAAAACCAGACAGAATGCCAAGCTTGCATCCTGCCTCTCAGCCATTTCTTCTATGGCTATGCCAACCCTCCTGTAAATAGCTGTTCCAACTGTGTTGGAAGTACATCCCAAAAGGACAGTGCCAGGAACCACTAAAGCAGTGTAAAAAGCTTAAAACAACCCTTCCCCTTTAAGAAATAAAAGTACCAGCAAAGTTAAAAAAAAAACTCCAGAGAAGCTGCTCAGGCTATAGAAAGTCTGGGCATACTGCCATTAACAGCTTTTACAATGTAACAAGGCTTAACAGCAGAGGCAGTTTCGGAAAACACTTAAGCAGCACGATAAAGATAAGCAGGATTAGGCTACACAGAGGCACACCAGAATGCCTCCTTCCTGCCTTCCTGACAGGATTAACCTGTCAGGAAGGTGGGAAAAAACAAAAGGCTGTTGGAAGGAGATTTCTTCCAACAGCCGGTTTGCTGAACTGCTCAGAAAGTTAGCTACCAGTTCTCCCGAAGAAAGTTAGCTACTGGTTCTCCTGAACTGGTGCGAACCAGCTGAATCCCACCACTGGTCAAATGCCATCAGTTCTTCCCTCACCTCTATGCTGTTCAACATTTATGGAAGGCAGGCAGGCAGGCAGGCAGGCAGGCAGGCAGGCAGGCAGGCAGGCAGGCAGGCAGGAATTACCAATGCATATGACACAAAACCAAAAGGTATGTCTTTCTCTCTATAGAAAGAGAAGTTCCAAAAAAATATGGACAAGCTGAGTCAACAAAATGGAATTAAATTTAACAGAGAAAGATAAAGTCTTGCAACTGAGGAATAAAAATGCACATGTATAGAACGGGGGAGACTTGGCTTTGCAGTAATACACGTGAAAAGAATCTGGATGACATAATAGATCACAAGTTGAATATAAACATGAACCATTGTGATGCAGTTGCTAAAAAAAGGAAAAGGCTATTATATCCTATAGTGATTTACCCATTCAATTCTCTGTTGGCCAGGCCTCATTTGCAATACTGTGTCCAGTTCTTCAAATGATATCTCTATTTTTTTTCCTTGAAAATGTTTGGTAGGACATTGATGAACTGGAGTGAGTTCAGGAAAGGCTATGAAGAGAGTAATAGGTTTGGCAACCAGGTTCTGTGAAGAACACTTAAAATAACTCGGAACGTTAAGCTTGCAGAAGAGTAGACTGAGGAGGGATATAGCAGTCTTCAGGCTTCTAAAAGGTTATTATATAGAGGAGAGGACTTGTTCTCTGTTACCCCAGAGACAGGACCAGAATCAGTGGACTGAAACTACGGGGAAATAGATTCCAATTAGATACCAGAAGGAATTTCTTGATAGTAAGGGTTGGCAATCAGTGGAATAGGTTGTCTCATGTGTTCAGCAGTACTGGAGATCTTCAAACAGATGTTGGATATGTCTGAAATGCATTAGCACATCCTGCATTAAACAGATAATGGACCTCTTAATCTCTTTTGAACTCTTAGGATCTTCTGGTCCTAAGAAGGTTTCCTTCACATGGTCTCCCCCCCCCCTTCTCTTTGATAATGTATGCATCTCCATCATTATCATATTTGTGTTTTATTCTTTACCTTTTTCTGTTATTAATTAAAAAGCAATAAAAGAGAAGGTTGTCTTCATCCAAACAATACGCATATCTGATTTGATTTAGCTATTGCTGCTACATCAAGAAAGGAGATGGTGATGGAACTGCCTGCCAAATATGCCAATTTCAAGAACATATCTTAAAGGAGCCAACCTGATACCTCTGTATCCCTCAGGCCCTGGCCAGAATATCACATGAGTTATATGTTTGCAAACCCATGTTCACAGCTGTCTATGTTTTATGGGGATTACTACCAAGAAATTTTAAATCTGCACCCCTTAATGTTAATATTTTTATTTTCCCCTAAACCTATGTATTAGGTTTTCTCTGGATCACTGGTTCCGCTATTCTCTGGATCCCATTACTCATACATTTTTAAGAAAGAAAAAATAAGAACAAAATAATTTGAAGAATAGCTGAAAAGACAATGCATTTGGTTATTTTTAACAACAGATAAACAGTGGTTTATAAATTGTTATTCAAGCCCCATAGTTTTTCCACATCTCATCACACACTGTTCATTATCACTTCTGAAAGGTTAAGTTAAAGTAGTAAGAGGTGGGAGAGGTGAGATATGCATGGATAACCGACTCCCAAACGAACTATATTCAAATGTATAAAGGGTAATTGCATGCACTTTAATGGTTCTAACAATGTGAGACCCAGTAATCTGGCTAACAACTTCTAAATATTTATAAATACTTCCCTTGCAACAGGCTTTCCTCAGTTTTGCTAAGGCTACATTAACCTTCTCTTATGCATCTGACATGTCTGAGATTATGACAACAGAGGCAAGCAGGAGAAGGATTTTCTTAGAAAAAAATATGAATCTTTTGGAATGTAGCACTCTTCAGAGCAACAATAAATAAGATATTGTAGCTGAAATACTGCTAATGAAGTTATAGAAGCAACTTCACCCTGTAAGAGCAGTGTTTCTCAACCTTGGCAACTTTCAGATGTGTGCACTCCATCTCCCAGAACTGGTTAGCTGGGGAATTTTGGGAGTTGGAGTCCACACATTTGAGAGTTGCCAAGATTGAGAAACATTTGATATAGATAAAAGTCCTTTGCTAAATGAAGAAAATTGAATTAACTCAAGAAGAAATGACACATTGTCCCTTGGGAAACAATCTTGATGATTTTGTTGAGTCATAGACATTATTTCTAATAACAATAAACAGAATCATGACAATTAAGAGCTGAGGTGGCGCAGTGGTTAGAGTGCAGCACTGCAGGCTACTTCAGCTGACTGCTAGCTGCAGTTCGGCGGTTCAAATCTCACCGGCTCAAGGTTGACTCAGCCTTCCATCCTTCCGAGGTGGGTAAAATGAGGACCCAGATTGTTGGGGGCAATATGCTGACTCTGTGAACCGCTTAGAGAGGGCTGTAAAGCACTATAAAGCGGTATATAAGTCTAAGTGCTATTGCTAATTATAATCCGTAGGTTCTTTGAGGCACAGATAGGATGAGAAGGGCAATCAGTCTCTCCTTCAAAGGACAGGGAAATAGCTTATAGACAGTTTCAATTTAATGGGGCAATTTGATCTAACAATCTAAATCTGGTCAGATTTGTTCAATATTTTGTAATATTTGGTAGGAAAAAAGATTGCCCAAGAAAATCATCATCATCATCATCATCATCATCATCATCATCATCATCATCATCATCATCATCATCATCATCATCATCATCATCATCATCCATAATTGAAAAGCTGCCTCAATCAAATCAGATTTTGAGAGATATACAATTTCTTTTCAACATAAATTAAAAATAATCAACATACAACATAAATAGTAACAATCTAGTAAATCCTCAGCGGGGAAATGGTAAAAAATGGGGATTCTAACATCAGTGGCTCCAAAATTAAAACACTTTTCCTCACTAGAGAGGGAAAAGACTAGTTTAACTGTCTTAAGGTAAAGGTAAAGGTTCCCCTCGCACATATGTGCTAGTCGTTCCCGACTCTAGGGGGCGGTGCTCATCTCCGTTTCAAAGCCGAAGAGCCAGTGCTGTCCGAAGATGTCTCCATGGTCATGTGGCCGACATGACTAAATGGCCAAGGTGCACGGAACGCTGTTACCTTCCCACCAAAGTTGGTCCCTATTTTTCTACTTGCATTTTTTTACGTGCTTTTGAACTGCTAGGTTGGCAGAAGCTGGGACAAGTAATGGGAACTCACCCCGTTACGCGGCACTAGGGATTCGAACCGCTGAACTGCCGACCTTTCGATCGACAAGCTCAGCATCTTAGCCACTGAGCCACCGCATCCCTTCTTAACTGTCTTAGCTGAACCCTAACCAGATGATGCATATCTTGCTGTTAAGACAATAACACCCACTTTATTTGGGCTAGCATATCCCAAGCATCACCAAAATCCAGATTTACTCAAATACATTCATGTTATTCTATGAAAACTAAGTTCTCTAACTTAGAAACTGCCTTGCAAGTGAACACAGTATTGCTTCCATCCCACCACTAAGGAGATACATGCAATGTACTGCCTTTACCCAGGGTGTGGTTCTTTTTACATCAGACCCACTGAACTTTCTCAATATAATCCTAAACAATAGAGGTTGATGATAAAATCCCTGGAGGTGTTCACTGTAGCAAAATTATGGCCTAATCCCAAATTTCTCTGGAATGGTCTGAAGATATTTAGTGTATCCATTCTGCTAAGATAAGTACAGTCAGAGTTTTATGGACAATCCAGGAACCTCAAGATCACCATCTAAAAAAAAAATCTAGGATAGGAAAAGGATTTGGCCAACACAATGGGGCTAATTGTTCTCATTAAACACCCTTTGTTCTGCCTAATTAACAGAAATGCAAACAAAAGACTACCTTAGAAGAAAGCAAGCACATACATTTTGAGAGACACAAGGATAAGTAGTGTAAAGACACTTTAAAAGTATTGCTTGAAGCTATGGGAGTCTTGGGTTAAAAATGAAGTTTAATTACCCAAGGAAACGTTTATAGGATGAGAAAACGTTGAGTTATCGATATTTGTTTTTGAGAAAACATACAGATATTATAGGCATGTATGTAGTAGGCAAATTATTTAGGGAACATGTTTTTGTTTACAATAAAAATGGTCTGATTAGCAAGGTAGAAGGAAAAGGAATGAAAGAATATGAATTGGAACTGTACATAAGAATATATATGATTATTATATTTTAGACTAATTATTACCATATATATCTATATACCATTAACATTATTATATCTGTAAAGACAATCATTTGCCCTCTGTGTCCTAGCCAAAATGCTGAGCTTTTTTTATATTTGAAGGACCAAAAATTCTTTACAAACTTGAAATCTTTGATTTCAAGGCAAACTTTGTTCAAACCAGCTAGATTCCATATTCTCTGATGTACCTTTTGTTTGACCAGAAAAACCAGTGTCTTGTCAGTTTAAACTTAATTTGTTTGTTCTCTTCTAATTAATAAAATTAGTAGGAGTGTGCAAAGCTTCAAAGGGATGTTTTGTTGCAATGAAGCTTCAGGGAAATATTTCTTCAAAGCAATGTATATATATCCTAGAGGTGAGGACTCTCACCTCCCACTCAGAAGGTTGAGAATTCAATCCTAGGCAGCGGCAGATGTTTCTCTCTCAGGACACAAAGAGAAAATATCTACTGTGAACTCTGCAGTGTGTGTGTGTGTGTGTGTGTGTGTGTGTGTGTATTTGTATACTATTGTATTACTATTTACTGCCTTTCATTTTTATACAAATGTGGGACAGAAAGAAAGACTAGCATTGGATGCAGATAATGCTCTAGGTTGCCCATTCTGATAACTAGTTAATCTGCCCTCATTTTATTGAGTCATTGGTGACATGAGGATTTTACCGGAAGTCCTTACCTAAAAATATTTTTCCCCATGTGATATTGTTTGCTAGATCAGAGCCCTGCTATACATGAAGCTGATATTTGTGTATTAGTAATAGATAAAACTTTAAATTCTGGGATCTGATTCTTTTAAATGATTAAGTGATTTCCTTGTGCTTGTGTAATATCCAGGTAATATAGGCCCTGATAACTGCAACTGGAACTAGCCTTTATATCAGGGGTGAAATCCAGCAGGTTCTGACAGGTTCTGGAGAACCAGTAGCAGAAATTTTGAGTAGTTCGGAGAACCGGTAGCGGAAATTTTGAGTAGTTTGGACAACCTCTAGCTGGCCCCAGAGTGGAGTGGGAATGGAGATTTTGCAATATCCTTCCCCCAGGAGTGGGGTGGGAATGGAGATTTTGCATTATCCTTCCCCTGCTATGCCCGCCAAGCCACGCCCACCAAGCCATGCCTACCAAGCCACACCACACCACGCCCAACAAGCCATGCCCACAGAACCGGTAGTAAAAAAAATTGGATTTCACCACTGCTTTATATTGTAGCCCTGCATTAGTCAAAAGGCGTTGTATTTCTTCTGAAATAAATTTAAGTGTGATGTGGAAAATATATTGCTTTCATCAAATAGGAGGAAATGGTGCATGGCGGGGAATAAAACTGTTTGAGAAAGATGACTGATTCACTGATCATTCCAGGTAGCTTTCATCTTAAAACAGCATTAGATCTAAAGCTCTAAAGACTGTCAGATACTCTGACATAATGTGAAAGATAGTGAAGAGGATCTGGTTTCTGAAGAGGGTATTCTTCTGCCTAACAGACTGACCCACTACTCACTTCCCCATTCCTCACCTCTCTGTGGTTGCCTCCTGTTGGGTTCTTATCAATTCCACATAAAGAAAGTACCTCTCATAATACGTTAAATAACAAAAATACAAAACTCTGAGCTGATCTTTAATTAACTAGAGGTAAATCTTCTCAGGCACGCTGTGAAGAAGATGCTTTTCTCACTAATCAGATTGCAAAGTAATTTGGAAAAAGCTTTTGTTACATGAAGGAACTAGCTCTTCATGCCACAAAAAAGAACCCAACTGTTAAAAACACACATTTTAATTCTGCTGTTGTAGAAAATAGTCAATAACACAAAAATAATTCTTCTATTCATGATTCAGTAATAGCGGACTTAAACTAATGACTTTCGGAAGAGTCACTTTCATAGTACAGTCATCCAATGAAAAACATGAGAGATTTTTTGAGGATTAACTGGTTGAGTTTCCTGAACTCATCATGGGCACAACAAACATGAAAATAATTATCAAAACTCAGATGTATATTGATTAGTATAAAATATATATTTATTAAATCCACTTTCTTTTAAGAAATCAACTGGTAACTTGATCACTATTTTGGTTTTAACCATAAATTGTTGCTTTTGATTTTATTTTCCAGTACAGTGATAGAACTCCAATGTTGGAGACAGAAATCTTGAATCTGAAACTTCTTTCTACTTCTGTTCTTCCTACATCCAGGAAGCCTAACATTGAAAATGTCTTTTTGTGGGGGATCATGAAGCCACAACTTTCAGAGACATCCTGGTTTCTCAGCAATCCCATGGCTAACAAATATTGTAGGTCTGTCCCAGAACTGGAAAAGATTTAATCTTTCCTTCCTATTAATTCCTATCTCACTTCTTGCCTGCCAACTGGATTGTAGCATCCAGTATCAGGAGTATCTAGTGATAGAGCACTTATTTCTTGCTTCACTATTGAGATTAATTCCCATTACCAGTTCACATGAAATGACTGTGCAGTGGTAACCAAACATTAATCTTGTCTATTAAGTGATTAATAATAGCCCTGAATCTGGAGAACAATGATTTAATGCTTCTTGTCATAAATGGTCCTGAAACTTATTCTGCCTGATTCAACTATGATTCTAAGTTATTTTTCATAATTTTCTACTAATACTAGAGAATCAGTAACAGAGTACAAAGTTTTCCTCTACACTTGGAAATGTAGCCTCTTCTATTCACAGTCCAAGAACAAAATTTTAATAAGAAAAGTTAACAAAATTAATTAGATTAATAGAGGACCAAAAATAAATAATAGCAAATGATGGAAATGATTAGTGGGTCACAAGTGTATCTTAACAACAGCAACAACAACCACTAGAATGGCAAGCTAAGTTATTCGTTTGAATTATTCTACTGTGCGGATAAAGAATCATCTAATACTGGCGGGGGGAAGGAAGCCTACATATTTATCTGCAGTATAATAGCAATAATGTTGATAAAAGCAATGGAAAATAATAATTTATTTGATAATTGATTTCATAAATTAAAAAACAGTGGAAAATTTCAACTTCATGGAATTTTACAGCAATTCTACATAACTGAAGGAGTGCTGTATTTGTCCTTTTTAATGACATTTCTGCCTCCACAACCTAATGGATCATGTATGATTTGCTTTCTCTTATGAGAATACTCATTTGTTCCCCATGCAAAGGGAAGGAAGGAATAGAAAAAGATGGTGGAATTACTGATGGGTCACAAAACATGGCAGCATATAGTCCACCTTGGCTGAACCTGAACTCAGAAAAGCTAAGCAAGATCCGATCTGGTTAGTTCTTGGATGGAAGTACAGTACCATGAGAGTAGAGTAGACTGGAAAATTGAAAACAAAATCCCAGAAAAAGCAATGGTAAACCACTGTTTTATTAATGCCAAGAAAACTATATAGGTGTATCTAAATGGATGAGTAGGAATTGAAGGAGACTTAAGTAGCAGGTAGCAATACATAGCTGATTGTGACTGGTGATTAGCTCTAAGCATTGGTGATTAGTGCTTTGAATTAGATCATCAAGAAAGAACAGATTGTAAAGAAAATTTGGAGGAAAGAGAAACACACAAGAATGGCTAACCGCTTCCATTTCATGTCAAAAAATCTAAAAAGATGTATTCAATAATCAACAGGAACTAAGTTGAATTTGAGGTAGTCTTTAATTTTGTTACTGGTGGTGGTGCAACCACTTTTAAAGATACGTTATATGACATGAAGTCCCCACTTCACTTTTGGTTAACTATTTTTTGGCTAAGGTGAAGAACTTCAGATTGATGTAGCTGAATTTTGTTGCATTGTTGCCATGAAGTTCATTTGCATATAAATATTGGAGGAAATCAAATCCATTTTAGCATTGCACATTTTCTCCCAAGAAGATGTATGCATATGCATATGCGTATGCGTATGGGTATGCGTATGTGTATATGTATATGTATATAAACCATGGCTTTATATTCCTCAAGTCCAGGCTTACTACAGTGACATAATTGCAGGGCATTTTCAGCAGTCTTCTGTGCTATCTTTAAATCACAAATTTGATTTTGGAGGATATTGCCCTTAATGCATTCAAGACTTGGATTACTATTTTCTTTCATTTTAGTCCTTCAAAATGAGTAATAGGATTTGAAAGCCTCCTTCCCCAGGTGCCTCTCTTATACACATTTATTTTACTTATTTACTTCTGAGCAATTTTGGAAGAATTATGTAACTTATTGTTATGAGTACTTAGAATAAACAAGAGGAGAGTTATATAGTCAACTTATCTTCCCTTGATATCTGAAGTACATTCTGAAGAATAAATAGGGACCCCTTTATGTTCTTTTGCTGTGGATAAATAAATGCAAGCTTTCACTCATTGTGAGCTGCTTTTGTTGAGCTTCTGACCACAACAAAGTACATTCTGCCTATATACACATATTACAATGCATGGTGCTATGTAATCTTAAAATCTTTGGAAATTAACCCCCCCCCCCCCCGGGGAAAAATCATACTTGGTGGTTAACATTTTGTAATGACAAACAATGTTAACCTTAGCTGAGAATCAAGCTAATCTTATTAAGCACATCAACCAAATAGAGATTGATAGTTGTTTTCTCAAATAACCTTGCCTGGCTTTGCCAACAGTTTTAATGAAGAGTGTTGTGATAGCTGCGCCCAACCTTGTCTCAAGTAGATCATATATAATCCAGACTGCTCGTCATAAACACCAGTGTAATATAAATGATTTGGTTATAAGGTTGACACTTTTTTTAAAAATTGGATTGAAGTAAAAGTTATGCACCTTTGTCGTTCAGAAAAATGAAAAACTGATAGAGGAAGGGATGAAAGCTTTCAGGTTCTTCTCTTCTTTAGCTCTTTACCATTTAGGCTCAGGAAATGCAAACACAAAAATAGGTATTGTTTTACTTTGTCCTTTTGAGGGCAGTTGTTCTCAAACACTCTCTCTCTCTCTCTCTCTCTCTCTCTCTCTCTCTCTCTCTCTCTCTCTCTGTGTGTGTATGCACACAACAAATCAGTGGATGGGTTATTAATTACAGGCAGTCCTCAATTCACAACCACAGTTGGGACTGGGATTTCAGTCATAAATCATTGTAGTTGTAAGTTGAAGCATCACATAACCAGACCCAATTTTTCTACTGTTTTTTGGTGATTGTTAAGCAAATCATGTGGTCATTAAGTGAATCACATGATTGTTAAGTGAACCATGCAAACCAGCAAAAAAAGGGTCACAAATCATAGTCATGTGACCACGGAAAGGGTGATGAAAGAAGTTGCATTAGATCCTCTTGTAAATTAAGTTTGCCACGAGTGTTTAGCAAACTTCTATCAGCTTACATATAATTCTCAGAAAGCTTAAGAGACCCAGTCACCTTCTGTACCCACATCTTCTCTTTGAAATTCTAAATTCTTTTAACTGATGCAGGGGCATATAAGGCATGAATAGGTATTTTCTTAGTTTACAAACAAGTTTGTTTGGTGAGCTAATTTTGTTGGCCTCATATAAGACAATGCAAATTAAATTTCCTCTTTCAAACTCAAAGAGCACCAACATAAAAACTGGGATGTTAACCCAGCAGTGGGGGGAAATGTTATCCCACTGTAGTAAGTTCAGAATCTTCTGGATCACTTTGCTTGAAGCTGGATTAATTTAGTAATCCCAATAAACGTTGTGAACCCTGCATCTTGCTAGAATCCTGAGAATCTCTTCATTTGATTATTAGCATATCAAGTTACAATTATCCGGACCAACTGTGCTTATTAGAGCTGACAGGCAAAGATTAAGAGCCATGTTTTCACCCAAGCTGCCTAATCATAGATCGTAATCATGTTATTTGGGATGTAGGCAAAAGCCTCCTTCCCATTTGCAAACTGCCTCCATAGAATACCTCTTAACCAAGAAGACAGGTACATAAAAAGCTGTATTTTACAACCAATATTCCTTTGCTAACACCACAGGTAATTTCTATGATTCCCGAAATAGTTTATGATTTTTTATTATTTATAATAAAAGAAATTTATTGTGGGTGGCTTTCCATCTATATAAACAGATACCAACCCATTGTGTGTGTGTGTGTGTGTGTGTGTGTGTGTGTGGTGTCTTACAGACAGTTTGGTAGGAAGCCATTGGGAAAGAAGAAAGTATAGAAATGAAATAGTCCTTCCAGGGAAGGGGAAAAAAAAGAAACAAAACTAGAATGAAACTTTGGAGGAGGAGGAAAATCCCTAGACATAAAATAGTAGATGTTTAGAAAGGGAGGATTTTTTTTCTTCCAGGAAGAAAACAAAAGGAAGTACAGGTAGTCCTCAACTTACAACAGTTCATTTAGTGACCATTCAAAGTTGCAAGGGTACTGAAAAAGTGACTTATGACTATTTTTCACACTTACAACCGTTGCAGCATCCCCATGGTCATGTGACCAAAATTTGGGTGCTTGGCAACTAGTTCATATTTATGACAATTGCAGTGATCCCCTTTTTGCAGCCTTCTGACATGCAAAGTCAATGGGGAAGTCTGATTCACTTAGTAACGTTGTTCCTAACTTAAAAACTGCAGGGATTCGCTTAACAACTGTGGCAAGAAAGGTCATAAAATGGGGCAAAATTCGCTTAATAAATGTCTTGCTTAGCAACTGAAATTTTGGGCTCAGTTGTGGTCATAAGTCGAGGACTACCTGTATGATACAAAAAATACAGAAGGAGATTCTGTATGATGAAGAGAAAAACTGTAAAAGAGAGAGAGCCAAGCCAGTGATGGAAGAGTAGAAACAAATGATAATGAAAACAGTGACTGAGATGAAGAGAAAGAAGTGAGCATCAAGGATGGCAAGGAATTAGAATTTGGTGATTGAGCAGAGAAAGGAAAAAGATCTTGTGTGATGTCAGCAGGAAATGAATGGGGAGAAAGAGTATCTGGAAAGATCAAGTTAACTTCAGAAAGGTATCTCTGGAGCTATAAATGAGAGCTTCAGAGTGCATGGAAGCCATGGGAGGAATGAGACGGGTAGCAAATGCCAAACAAAAGAAGATGGGGAAAACAAAAATAAAAAGGAACGAGAAAGAGTGAGTGAGCAAAAGAGGGCTCAGTGGGTAGCTGACAGGAAGAGAATGAGAAGGCACAATGAGGAAAAATGAGATATGGAGGTCAGACAATCAAATGGACAAAGGGGAAATCAATGGCCAAGTCCAAAGAACGAGAACTGGAAACAGAAAAGTGTAGTTGATGATATAGAAGGCCCTAGCATATGCCCTCCCCAAATGGCCAGATGGTAAAGCCAGGTTCAAAGAATTTCTTCCTCGTATTGTCTCACTTGTAAACAAATTAAAAATTTTTGAAAACTCCATGTAATAAATATAGTTCTTGAGTGGGAGTTGAGAGTCTAGAGGAACTCCAGAACCAAAGATGGAAGGTCCCCAGAACCAGAATTTCCAAAATTTGGAGCCACTTGGTCTTGCTTGGCATTAGCCAAAGCCTGTTGCACCCCATCCAGACTCCCACAGTCTCCACAGCATCACTCAGGCAACCTGGGGTGGAATGGAAATATAAAGCGGAATATCTGTGATGACTTTCGCGGATGCTTCCCCAGATACCTCCCCAGATGTCAGCTTGGAGGAGGATAGCAATAGCACTTAGACTTATATACCGCTTCATAGTGCTTTACAGCCTTCTCTAAGCGGTTCACAGAGTCAGCATATTGTCCCCAACAATCTGGGTCCTCATTTTACCCACCTCGGATGGATGGAAGGCTGAGTCAACCTTGAGCCGGTGAGATTTGAACCGCCGAACTGCAGCTAGCAGTCAGCTGAAGTAGCCTGCAGTGCTGCACTCTAACCACTGCGCCACCTCGGCTCAGGATGAACCAGTTCCAGGCACATCTGGAGGGGAGTTGGTCAGTGGCTCTGAGCAGCCATCTGAAAGGGATTTGGCTGAAGCACAGCTGTGGCAGAACAGTCCTGAGGCTTCAGGAAGGGAAAGCACACAGCTGCAGCTGGTCAGTGATGAGGAAGGGGAACTGCTTTCTGCACCTGATTTGAAAACAGGTGCAGAGCAGAGAAATGGCAGGAGCAGCAAAGGTCAGCCTGATTACTCATGAGGAAGCAGTCTTGCCCTTCTTGATGGGCTGCACCAGAAGCTATTTAGCACAGCAGACAGATGGAGGCGATGCTGGGAACAACGTGTTCATTTCCTAGCTGTGTTTTTCTTGGTCTTCTGATTCCTGCCTTGCTTTGGATTGACAGTGTGCCTTGACTTGGATTGTGCCTTGCGAATCTGGACTTTTCTTGCCTCATCAACCCTCCTGTATTGTGAATTTAACTTTGCCTGGTGGGTTTATCTTGTTTGGGAAACTTTCAAGTGCCTTGTGGACTCATTGGCCATTGCTCTGTGCACTAGCCTTGGCCTGCTTTTGGCTGGACTTAATTGGGACGGTTCTGGATTTTTGGTGAAGGGAATTGCTGGGGAATATTAATAAACCCATTAACCACTGTTACTTGTGTGTGTGAGTGTGCAGAACAGCACAGTGTCATCCATATACTGATGATCCCTCACTCCAAACCATCAGATGACCTCAGCCAGTTGTGGAATGTAGATGTCAAACAAGAGGGGGACAAGTATTATAAATCTCTTTGATACCTGCAAAGGAGGGCTTGTAGGCTATACCTCTCCTCCACCACCAACACTGAATGACCTTGGAGGAAGAAGAACCAGCACAATACTTTGCTGCCCACTCCTAACTTCCTGAGCCACTCCAGAAGTATACCATGATCAGTGGTATCAAAGGTCACTGAAAGGGCAGGAAGAGCAAGGAAAGATGCATCCTCCCCCACCCTGTTACCCTCTGAAGTCATCCAAGAGCGCAGTCAATGCTTTCTTGGTCCAATATCTAGGCCTGAACTTTGATTGAAAGGTGTCTGCATCAGAGGTGGGTTCCTCCCGGTTCGGACTGGTTCGCCCGAACCGGTAGCGACCTACTGGTGATGTCACAATGATGTCACCGATCCAGTTTGGTCGGTGCCAGTCCGTGGGTGCCGCCATCTTTTTTTTGAATTTTTTTTTATTTTATTTTATTTTTTAAAAAAATTTTTGGATTTCTTCTTCGCATGCGCATTAGCCGAGTTTCTGAAAAATTTTTGGATTTTTTTTTAAAAAAAAAATCCATTTTTTTTTCTTCTGCGCATGCGCAGAAGCCAAGTTTCTGGCACTGCGCATGCATTGCCATCTTGTTTTTGGCTTTTTTGGGGGGGATTTTATTTTTTTGTACTGCGCATGTGCGCACGCACCCACGAGGCACACCCACACGGCACGGGAGGAAGTGAACCGGCAGCGAGGTAAGTTAGAACCCACCCCTGGTCCGCATAATATGCTTCTTCCAGGGTCCTTTTCTACAATATTATCTTAAAGGGAAAACTGAATCAAACTTGTCAGGAGATTTGTGTGTATGTATGTCAACTCAAATACTTTGGCCACCTAATGAGAAGGAAGGACTCACTGGAGAAGAGCCTAATGGTGGGAACGATTGAGGGCAAAAGAAGAAGGGGAAGCAGAGAATGAGGTGGCTGGATGGAGTCACTGAAGCAGTCGGTGTGAGCTTAAATGGACTCCGGGGGATGGTAGAAGACAGGAAGGCCTGGAGGAACATTGTCCATGGGGTCGGACACGACTTCATGACTAACAACAACAACAACAACAACAACAAGTTGAGAAAATAATGTTTGGATTAGATTAAGGCAGACTGTTGTGGTGACTCAAAAAACATGAGTATCTATATATGATGGAGGTAGGGCAATTTCTCATTTTAAGATTAGGTTTAAACTTTTTTATTGTACTGTGCTGCATTCATGGCACCATGCGAGTGCAAATGCTTTCCTGTGGTTTTCTGCCTCCAACTGACTAAGATAGCTGGCAGGAGCAACAACACATCTAACGGCATCTGGAGCCAGAAAGAGCAGAGCTACCATGGCACTGTAAACAGTGTGGCCAGGCAGCTGTGAAGGCAAACAACATTCTGGGATGCATCACCAGAGGTATCACCATCAGCAAAAAGGAGGTCCTCTACTCACTGGAGAAGAGCCTAATGGTGGGAACGATTGAGGGCAAAAGAAGAAGGGGAAGCAGAGAATGAGGTGGCTGGATGGAGTCACTGAAGCAGTCGGTGTGAGCTTAAATGGACTCCGGGGGATGGTAGAAGACAGGAAGGCCTGGAGGAACATTGTCCATGGGGTAGCGATGAGTCGGACACGACTTTGTGACTAACAACAACAACAACAATGTATGTCTAGCAATAACCAGTTGCAGATAGGCATTCCAGGAGGACACAGAGCAGTTGGGAGAAAAGTCTCGTGCATTCTCTCTTTATCTCTTACTCATGGATATTTTTTTCTGCCATTCATTCACCTTAACTTTGTCTCTTATCCTTGGGCATCTGCAAAGAGGGATTACAATCTACAGAATGCCAATGTGGCTTCAGGATCTAATCTCTGCTCATTTTGTATGTGTATAATAAAGCAATAGGAATAGCACTTAGACCTATATACTGCTTCACAGTGCTTTACAGCCCTCTCTAAGCAGTTTACAGAGTCAGCATATTGCCCCCAACAATCTGGGCCCTCATTTTATTGACCTCGGAAGGATGGAAGGCTGAGTCAACCTTGAACCTGGTGAGATTCAAACTGCCAAATTGCAGGCAGACGGCAGTCAAACAGAAGTAGCCTGCAGTACTGCACTCTAACTACTGCACCACCGTGACTCTTAAATGTACATACAAAAGCAGCTCAGAATATAAATGTACATACAAAAGTGGCTCAGTTGGATCACAATGCCACACCCTCTTCTGACACCCCCTCACCCCTCTTCAAGATATCCTGCTTTTATCTTCCTTTTCCACTCTTAAGGACTTCCTTGACTTAACAGTAATCTTCACTCTACAGCTTTGCTTTTTTGCCTGAGATTTTTTACAAGATTTTGGAATGAAAACATTTAAGGTTGTGGAGACTTAGTGATCTTGTTAGATTTCTGCAGTTTTAGGATGCCCTTCGGGATATACTTCCGGTTGGCGTCACGTTGGAGAGGGCATGCCGATGAAAACCTCGTAAGGCTTGCTCGGCTTTTTGTATAATCGTGGCCGTGTTAGGCAAGGAACGCTCGTGAAAAGAGCACCGGTGGAGAGGGGAAGCCTCGGAGCCCCAGAGGGAGAAAGGCGATCTCCTGCACGGGCGAGAGGCGCCTTCAGATCGTGTGCGAAAGGGACCGGCCTGTTAATGGCCGGTCGGAAGACGTGACAGCCAGCTGTTTTAGAAGGAAGCGGAGAAGAATTAGCAGCAAACGTATTTGAACTGGGAGAAAAGAAAAGGAGAACTGTTTGGTGAGAAAATAGCATAAAAGAAAGTAAGCACGAAAGCGAAAGCGGGTGCGGACTGAGGA
>QLTV01001682.1:2046373-2067489 GCA_003457575.1 Thermophis baileyi
CTTGTTCAGTGCAAAGAAGGACCAGGGGAGACAGGATAGCATCTTCCAATATTTGAGAGGCTGCCACAGAGAGGAGGGGGTTAAGCTATTTTCCAAAGCACCTGAAGGCCAGACAAGGAATAATGGATGGAAACTGATCAAGGAGAGATTCAACCTGGAAATAAGGAGGAACTTTCTGACAGTGAGAACGATCAACCAGTGGAACAGCTTGCCTTCGGAAGTTGTGGGAGCTTCAACACTTGAGACTTTCAAGAAGAGATTGGACTGCTATTTGTCGGAAATGGTGTAGGGTCTCCTGCTTGAGCGGGGGGGGGGGGGGGGGGGGGACTAGATGACCTACAAGGTCCCTTCCAACTCTGTTAATCTGTTAAATCTGTTAAAACATCATCACTGTCATACTTACGTATAGGGCAATGTAATATTTACTGTTTTATTTCATTTTTAAAATAAAAAAGTCAATAAAAGGAGCAAGCTGTAAAAATCTATAAATCTAATCTATAAATGAATTTTTGTGCATCATCACTGTCATACTTACGTATAGGGCAATGTAATATTTACTGTTTTATTTCATTTTTAAAATAAAAAAGTCAATAAAAGGAGCAAGCTGTAAAAATCTATAAATCTAATCTATAAATGAATTTTTGTGACTGGCAATGCCATCTCCCTGATACATGTAAATGGATATCAGTTTTATTTCAAAGCTTGCTTATTCTCAGAAGTTCTCAACAATCTCATATTTTTTCTTTAGTTCACTAGATAATTTGTTAACTCACATTATTCTGTGCGCTTAAGGATGGATTTGGATCAGAACTAACTTTATAGTAGTCCTTCAGTTATATTTTTGTTCTAAGAACTGTATAACCATGGATACTTTCAACTGAGGAAAACCCAAAGAATGATTGGTCTTCTTCATTTGTCATTCATGTACTTGCCCTGGGCTGACAACAAGGGTAGGCAGGGATAAAACAAATCTGAAAGTTTTTTTAAAAAAATCTAACTGTAGCAACAAAAGAACAGCCTAAATTTTCTCCTCCAGCAGAATAGGGTTAAAATAGTTTCCCTCCCTCCCTCCTTCCCTCTCTCTCTCTCTCTCTCTCCCTTTTCCCTTCCCCTTCCCTCCCTCCCTCCCAATTTTCTATTTACATAGTATATTTTTAAAGAATGCGTCTCAAAAAACTAAACCAAAAATATTACTTAATGTGCCTTGCTTGAAAGAGACAATATAACTTCCCAAGAAACTGTTGATTTTGAAGACCATTTCTCCAAATGTTTGAAGCTGTACAACAATGAAGCAATAAAACGAAGCTTTGATGTACATTGGAAAGGATTTTCCTTGGTACTTCAAAAACCTGTATCAGAAAGGCTGAAGCACATTAGTTCAAGAATCACTCAGGTCTTTTCATAATGTAGTAGCTGCTTTATCAGCCATGAAATATTGGCTTCACGTTAGCCTAATTTTTTCAAGTCTGCAATTGCCGCTGGGGAAATTGCAGCCACTATCAAATGAATTTGTTTTTAATGTGTCCCATTAATTGTTAATGTTGTTTTCCCTGTTTAATTTGCAAACTTTCTAAATAAAACATTTCACGAGGAAGGCAGGGAATCTGCTATTTCTCACACATTTTTGAAACTGTGCTCTTAACTTGACTATTTTTTTTCCTACTATTCATCTGCCAAAGAACCCATAGATTCCACCACCACCACCACAAGGTGACAAGATAAACACAACAGCTGGAACAGGTCAATAGTTGTGTAGTTCAATATTCCTTTTGCAATGGTGGCCTATCCAGTGCTCTCAGCAGCCCACACGCAGGGCCAGCATCTGGCTCTCAGTAGTATATTATTTCTGAACATGACACTTCCATTCATCTTTTTGTGGCTGGAGGTCTATCTACAAATCCCAGCTACATTTGCTAACTTTAATAATTTGTGCATGGATTATGTGTGTAAAAGAAGACTGAGGCATAAGGAAGCTATTGCTGAGGGCAGAAAGCAGTATGGGGTTACTTCAAGAGGCCTGCTGGAAATGAAGCAATACTTATTTCTCAATAGTTTCTCAAAAGTATTTAAATAAAATAAATCCTGTTAATCCCTGATTTATTCATTCTTGCCCCACTTTCACTACCTCCTTATTGAATCTTACCTTTTCTCTTGGCGTTGCCCAAGGATTGGCATCCACTATATAAATCATAACAAGTTGCTTCTGACATACGACTGCAATTGTTGGTGTGGCCTAGTCCATCAAAGGCCCACAGATTATGCAAATATTATTTTATCCTCTACACCATGTTAAACACACTCAGGCAAGATTCTGTTTTCTTTCACGTTGATGAAAATCAGCTCCTTCTTTGTACTTAGTGAAATCATAGGAGTGTGACCATTATGTATGCTATCACAAATAATTAAAGTATCACTGTTTAAATAATAAATATTCCAGTGGTCCAATGTAAGAGGAACACATGGATTGTCCGTTATGGTACATAAACTTAACATACATACAGATTTCCAGTGTTTGTGGGTAAAATGATGACTCTTATAGATATCTGAAGAGAGCATTTAGGACATTTGCCAAATGTATAGTTATGCAAGGAGCCCAGTACTAATGCCTGGAACCCTCCTGTTGTTGTGTCTTTGAACAACCAAGCACTGTAAGAGTGAGAAGACAGAAAAGCTTGCTTTACTTACCAGGTGATTGTTTCGATTTAGGCCAGAGAGAAATGCAAATTTTAGACAGTGGTAACTAGTGAGATGTAATTGGCCAATTTGATTGATCACCCCATTCCTAAGAGGTCTGTAAGGGGCGTGCATAAGCGCACCAGCGTGCCTACCGTCCCTGTCCTACTGTCCTATTGTCCTCATCTATCTGTATTCACTTTGATTATGTTTATGTTTATACCTATACCTGCTATCTTGTACATGTTTGACAAACAAATAAATAAATAAAATAAAATTAGGCTGGACTACTGCAGGCATTTCTCCAAATCCCAACAGCCTCTTCCATCATCCCCTGCCCTACCTAGCCCAATCCCTTTCCTACCAGTGACCACAAAAGGAAAATTCTATTTCTACATTGAAGGCTGTATGATGATATCCTACTTTCTATTTGCAGGTACCCATGATTAGTCACTAGCATCAACGATAGGCAACCAACTCTAATTAGAATTAGATTAAATATATATGCTGAATGTTGCAAATCAATTAATCATACCAGCTTTATGTTAGAAAAATATTTACAATATCAGACCTTTGGCTGCTCTAAGCTAACCAAATTCTGCAAAGGGGGGAATTAAATATAGATGATAGAATTGGAAATTGTCTTTTATACGCTATGAGTCTTTTTCTTACATAAAGGCACTTTGTTTGCTTTTATTGGAAAATAAATAAATTATATGTTTTTTTTAAATGATGCCCATTTGTTGCCTTGAGCAAATGCAAATTATGTATTGGCTGAGCAATTTGTGGAACAAATTTTTCTCACTCATCTTCGTTTTAATCAAATGGGGGAAAATAACAAGTTTTCCCGTTCTTGCTTACATTTAAAGCTTCTGAAATGTAGAAAAGAATGTGTCTATCTATTTCAATCTCAGCTTTGCTACACCGTAGTTGTTCTAAATAACAAAAGGAAAAATATGAATTTATACGCTAAGACGGTGTTCCTAAAGTTCTGAAACTGTTTGTGTAATACTGAAGGGGCTGGGTATGTTTAGCCATAGAAGATTGAGGGGAGATAGGATAGCAGTCTCAAATATACCAAAGAATGTCACTTGGAAAGTCATGACTTATTGTCTCTTGTTTCAGAATGCAACACATGGAATAATGAATTTAAATTACAGCAAGGTAGATACCAACTGAAAGTCAGGAAGAAACTTGGGGTCCCAATTCAAGCTGGGGTTGAATAAGAACAAATCAGAATGAAATCCAAACAAACTGTGCGGAAATGATTAATTTTATTCCCAAAAGCAAAGAGGTTCGCTTCTGGGGATAGCTACAGAGAGAATGAGGTACAGAGCGGTTGTTTTATAGGGGACTGGTCCTTGGTATGGGCTTGAAGGTGTGTAGGTGTGTGTATGTGTTGATTCCAGTGTGTGACTCTGTCACAAGGGCATTCTTAATTGTCCTTCCTTTTGTCTGTCAGGTTGCCTTTGTTGCGTAGATGGTGTTTGGGCAGCCTATTTGACTCAGTTGACTCAGCCTTCCATCCTTCCGAGGTGGGTAAAATGAGGACCCAGATTGTTGGGAGCAATATGCTGACTCTGTGAACCGCTTAGAGAGGGCTGTAAAGCACTATAAAGCGGTATATAAGTCTAAGTGCTATTGCTATTGCTATTTGTGGGTTTGAGTGGGTTCTTTGGTTAATTATTCTTGCCCAGTTTTACTATTTATCAGTTGATTGCTTAGCAGAGATGTGCTTTCAGTGATATTTGCAGTGATCTTTGTGAAAATGTACCTATTTGATTGCAATGTAGTTTCTAGTCTTGGTCAATTATTTGAGACTGTGGGAGAAAGAATCTGCTATGATTACTACTGATTATTAGCACTCTCCCCACAAAACTTAGTAGCCATAAAAGCTGTTCGACAGTAGGATTAAGTAACCCACAGAAAATGGAGCCCTCCTCTTCACTAAATTATTCAAGCAGAGGCTGCACAGACATCTGCCTGGGATGTTTTAATCTAGATTTCTGTAAGTAGTGACCACTTCCCTTTTGTTGATTCTATGATAACATGATTCTTACTTTAGCTACTATCAATGGCTCCAAGAAAAACAGAAACGGGGACTTTGTGAGTAGGCCTGAAATTTGTGTTGACTAATCTTCAAAGTTAGGAACGCCATCTAATATGAAGTCTTGTGAGTGATTTAAACTTTTTAAAAATAAACACAGAGTTCAGAGTCCATTGTATTTTCTATTTAAACAAGTCTTGCCTCAATGGTGTCTACTTTGGCACAGTCTTGAAACTCAGCTTATTTCTTCTAATAAATGTCACTGCTTATGTTAGGAATATTATGGGGGCTAATTGAAACAAATGCTATTTCATATACAAAAACATGTTGACTTAGTATATTTAATAATAGCTTTAGCTTCTGGTCAGCATATTTTGTCCAGAGGATTAACTTTAGCTGGCTTGATTGGCTATTTCTGTATTCATGGTTCTCTGGGTTTCAATTTGGGGATGTGCTAGCTTAGACCAGAAAATAAGTTGTTCACTTGAGTGTGAAGTCTAAAGAGGAGCACACAACAAACTGCAATGTGTATTTGACAATGTTTCTCAGGGTCATTCTCTCTTGCTGTTGAGTAAATCAATATTTGCACTAATCTTCAAGAAGATTGGGGGTGGGGGATAAGATTCTTTAGACATTAGGTGAATGTACTGGATTTTTTGTGTTGTAGAGTTGGCCCCTTTGACATTCCTTTTAGCAATAGCAATAGCACTTAGATTTATATACCACTTCATAGTGCTTTACAGCCCTCCCTCAGTGGTTTACAGAGTCAGCATATTGCCCCCAACAATCTGGGTCCTCATTTTACTGACCTCAGAAAGATGGAAGGCTGAGTCAACCTTGAGCTGGTCAGAATTGAACTCCTGGCGATGAGCAATGAGTTAGCCTGCACCGAGTTATTATAAGCCATTTCTGTGAAAGGTAGGAGCTTTGCCCAGTTGGTTTGTTGATAGTTTAGATAGCAATGTAGGTATTGCTCCACTACTGCATTAATTCATTCTGCCACCCCATTGGTACTCATATGGAACCCCGAACGAACTACTGCACCACCATGGGTCTTCTTTTTTTTAGGTAATATCAGACTCTTGTAGAGGAGAAACGTCTGCAGTCAACTCCTCAGTGTTGCAAAGGGGCAGGTACAGTATCTGCACAAGATTATCAATAGAAACATCTCAAAAGAAGTGGACTAGTTCACAGGGTTACACGCAGCATCCCCTCTTGGCAAGGCTTAGCGTGGGTGTCCTTACTGCAGTCTCTTAAGTCCATGCAGTGATTGTGTGTGGGGAGACTTTTTGCCAAGTGAGGGGGTTTTGTTGGTTTGTTTGCCAGTATTTCTTATTTTCAATAAGATCAGTTCTGTTCTTAGTGGTTTGTTCTATATCTACGTACTATAGATATAGAACAACACTAAGAACAGAATTGATCTTATTTATAGAATTGATCTATCTGGGCTCAGTAGTTAAGTAGGGCTTGGTTTGGTACGTACTTAGATAGGAAAAGCTGGGAAGTAGGCTGGACAGGCAATCAATCAATCAATCAATCAATCAAGCAAGCAAGCAAGCAAGCAAGCAAGCAAGCAAGCAAGCAAGCAAGCAAGCAAGCAAGCAAGCAAGCAAGCAAGCAAGCAAGCAAGCAAGCAAGCAAGCAAGCAAGCAAGCAAGCAAGCAAGCAAGCAAGCAAGCAAAGGCACTGCCAACCTGGTCTGCACTATAGCCCAAAATAACTGTATGTGTCCATGTGAATATTAGGAATGAAGTTAGACTTTATTGGCTTTATTTATTGGCTCTGTCACTGTTTTAACATTTTTTGAGCCATAAATAGCTCTATATGGCATGATTTTTTTAAAAAAAAGTTGAGAACAGCCTTTGAAATGTATGACTATTCAGGAAAAGCTCAATATTTCATTGACTGGTTTATGACATTGTTAATAAATAAATAACAACTGAGCTTTGAATTGAGAAATTGAACCCTATTTCCACAATCTCTGGGCTGAAAAAATCCAGATATCTTCTAGGTGGCAGCCAAAAGTTAGTTAGTTTCTTTCTTTCTTTCTTTCTTTCTTTCTTTCTTTCTTTCTTTCTTTCTTTCTTTCTTTCTTTCTTTCTTTCTTTCTTTCTTTTTTCCTTCCTTCCTTCCTTCCTTCCTTCCTTCCTTCCTTCCTTCCTTTCTTTCTTTCTTTCTTTCTTTCTTTCTTTCTTTCTTTCTTTCTTTCTTTCTTTCTCTTTCCTTCTTTCTTTCTTTCCTTTCCTTTCCTTTCCTTTTTTCTTTTCTTCCTTTTCTTCCTTCCTTCCCCCCTCCCTCCCTCTCCTTCCTTCCTTCCTTCCTTCCTTCCTTCCCTCCCTCCCTCCTTTCTTTCTTTCTTTCTTTCTTTCTTTCTTTCTTTCTTTCTTTCTTTCTTTCTTTCTTTCTTTCTTTCTTTCTTTCTTTCTTTCTTTCTCCTTCCTTCCTCCCTCCCTCCCTCCCTCCCTCCTTCCCTCCTTCTCCCGGTCTCGGAGGGCCTAATTCTGAGTTGTAGGTTTCTCAAAACAACAGCTAAACTCTAACCACGGAGTCTTTTATTTCCCCCTTCCCACTTCCAGACCTTTGACTTGATCTCCTTCCTTAGCCTCGGACCTAAATGGACCCTCCGTCATGAGCTGTTTTAAATACAGACCTCTCTCCTTCTCCTCAAGGCCCTTATCTCTGCTTTTCTTTCTTTCTTTCTTTCTTTCTTTCTTTCTTTCTTTCTTTCTTTCTTTCTTTCTTTCTTCTTTCTTTCTTTCTTTCTTTCTTTCTTTCTTTCTTTCTCATAAATTTTTTAAAACAACAAACTGGAACAATTTCTTTCAAACTTTTGCAGTTTCATTATAGTGTCTTCCACAAAGACATGGCCTTTCATTGAGCATAGAGAGGAAGAGGCACAAAGTAATTGTTATACTTCTTAGGTAAGGTAGCTATAGTTTATCTTCCCTGTTCAGTGTAATGACCCTTGTCATAGGTGTCTAAAGCTTGAGTAATTGGAGGTCTGAAGATTTATGGTAGACGTGCATTGACCCTACATTATTTTTCCCACAAATATTCATGCCACTTTCTTTCAAGTATGTCTAAAAAAAGAACACATACTTAAATTGTCCATATTAAAGATTAAATGTTAGTGAGAAAAGTAATCTAAAGTTCTGGTTGAGACCTAGTTTTTTATGAACACCATTTTTCTCTCTCTGCAGAGGAACAGATGAATGTTCTTGAAATGGTACATTCCAAGCATAGGGTGAAGACCTCAGTTAAGGAGAGGAGTTTAGATAGTGGTTGAGTATTGGATTATGTCACTCGTATCTTTAACATAAAATCACTGGCAAATATATTTGTGAGTAAATGATGTAGGATTTTTAATAATCATATCTCAAAAAATTGCACCAATAGTGACTTTTTTTTATTAAGGTGAGACAACCATCCTATACAGGGGTTGGTTCCAACTTACCTCGCTGCCGGTTCGCTCCCCCCACGCCGTGTGGGTGTGCCTCGTGGGCGCACGCGCTTTGTGCGCGCGTGCATGCACAGTAACAAAAAATCCCAAAAAGAAAAGGGAAAAAAGCCAAAAAAAAAGATGGTGACCGCATGCACAGTGCCGGAAGTCGGCTTCTGCGCATGCTAAGAAGGAAAAAAAATAAATAAAAATTCAAAAAATAAAATAAAAAAAATTCAAAAAAAATTCAAAAAAAAAAGATGGCGGCCCCCACGGACCGGCACCAACCAATCCGGTTCGGTGATGTCATTGTGACGTCACCAGCGGGCCGCTACCGGTTCGGGAGAACCAGTCCGAACCAGGAGGAACCCACTTCTGATCCTATATATTGAATTATTTAAAAATAATAATAATGGCCCAACATTCTTTGTCAGCAAAGAGGAAGTGATGTTGTGAAGGGCTGTCAGGAGCCTCCAGGATTCCACACAAAAAGGTTTTGTTCATTTACCAAGTCATTAAACTGAAACTGACTTTATGGTCATCATTTTTTTCAACTGACATGTAAGGAAGCTTTATAGCTCTCAATAAAGCATTCACACGTCTACAAAACCAGTGTGATTTTTCTTACTATAGCAGCTTCTGAAAAGATTGATGATCTTGTTTTCCTTAAGATTCACACTTTAATGCAGCCATAAAAACAAGTTAGATTTCCTTATTTCAGAAATCTCATTGAGTTAATTATCAGACCCCACATGGCAAATTATTTCATTCAGATTCTATTATAAAACAATCAGTACTTATTTTCTCAGTTGTTTCCAAGTAAAAAAGGAAAAATCCTAAACATTGTAGATGTCCAATTCATGCCAAAATTTACTCACTTTAATAGTAATAGTAATAGTAATAGTAATAGTAATAGTAATAGTAATAGTAATAGTAATAGTAATAGTAATAGTAATAGTAATAGTAATAGTAATAGTAATAGTAATAGTAATAGTAATAGTAATAGTAATAGTAATAGTAATAGTAATAATAATAATAATATGCCAAATGCCATCAACATCTGGCTGTGCAGCCAACCAGGATTATAATTTATTAAATTTACATACTTCCTGATTATTGGCAACCTAGTAGGAATTAGTTCTGATTACATGACAATGGAATTTCACAGACATTTTACATTTGCAGCTTTTTTATTTTTTTGAAGCTTATTTTTTAGTGATACGCTCCGGTTGTAATGGTAGCAGCTCTTTCCTGGGAATTTGACTGTTCTGTCCCAGCGCGGCAAACCCCCAGAAAGCGACACACACACACTGTTCTTTAAACAAAAAGGCTTTAATATTAATAATTGCTTAGTATTAAAGGGAATACTAATTCTTTGCCAAAGTGTTTGTTTTCAAGCACAGAACACTTTGGCCGGGATTCCAAATGTGAAAGAGACAAGCAGGTCAATTAGTCCGTCAAATAATCATTACTTGCTGAAGTTGGCCAAGAGCCCGGACTGGAGTCAATCCAACTGATAGGGACGAGGTTCAGAAGGCAGCCAAGAGGAGATCAAACAAAAATGCCTTCCTTATATAGTCTTGGGGCGTGGCCCCTCTGCCTGCAAGTTTACTTTCGAGTAGACCTCCTTCTACACAGCCACTCTTGCTGGCTAGCTGCCCTGCGTGCTCTGGCATCAATCAGAGGCCCCTCCTCTTCACTGGAGTCACTGAACTCCTGCTGAGGAGGTGCAGAAGGCCCTGATTGCGCATCGTCCTCTGGCCCTGCTTCCTCTTCGGTCTCGGACTCCGGTGCCGGCGCTACAGACCGCTCTTGCCACCCTATGGACTGTTCCTGGTCGTCCGGATCCATGAGCAGCTGCACGGGACGGGGGCAAGCCACAACATTGACAGGGTTGAATCTTTTCTTCTTCTTCTGCTATACTGCAGGTGTCAAACTCGCGGCGTCACGTTCCAGATGGGCATGGCCTGCGTGTGACGCATCTGGCCCATGGGCCGCCAGTTTGACACCCCTGCGCTACACCATGACAATAGGAAATATTACAATGCTTCAGTTGTTTTGGTGGGAACTTTTCTCCTCTGGATGTTGTTTTTTTCCAAGTTTGGATTATTTTATCTGTCATTGTTTCACTACAAATCACTTTGATTAAAGCACAAAAGGCCACATATGAATTGGTGGATATGGTGGAAGCATGGTTTGATAGGAAGGCAGGAAGGTATGGAGAGATAATGCGAATGATACTGGTGTGATCTAGGTTTAGATTGCCAACCCTTTTTTTTTTTAATTTTATTAAACACACATTAAAAACATTGAACACAGTGTAGCCGTCCTGGCGTTATCTTTGCCATACATACTAAAATATCATGTAACTTAATATATATCCTACTATTTATGTACATTTAGTCTATTCAATATTTACATATATACAAACATCATACTTCTCTCTGTATTTCTTTTAAGTTTATCTTATCCACTCTCGTTTTCTTATAGTTACATGCATACATCTCTTTGAGTCTCCATTTTATAACTCCTAGTCATTTCGTATTTTAGGTCCCTCTTTTCCGTCCCAACCATTGATAAAATTTGTTCCATATCTCGTAATATTCTGTCTCTCCCTTGTTTTTCAATTCCAAAGTCAATCTATCCATCTCCACACAAGTCAAAATTTTCTTAATCACTTCTTCTTCAGGTGGAGTTTCCTCGTTTTTCCAGTTTTGGGCGAAGACCATTCTTGCTGCTGTTATAATATGTATCAGTAAATAGATTACCCCTTTACTATATTTTCCATTTATAATTCCCAATAAGAATAATTCTGGTTTAAATTCTATTTCCTCTCCAGTTAACTCTACCAACCATATTTGAATTTTTTGCCAATATTCTTTAGCTTTCCTACATAACCACCACATATGATAATATGTGCCTGATTCATGGTTACACTTCCAACATTTGGGTGATAAATTTCTGAACATTTTTGCCAATCTCGCTGGTGGGAGATGTCACCTATAGAACATTTTATATAAGTTCTCTTTATACGGTATAGCCAATGTTATTATGATAGATTTCTAAACATGTTTGCCAATCTTGCTGGCGGAAGGTGCCACCTATAGAACATCTTATATAAATTCTCTTTGTACGGTATAGCCAATGTTATTTTCCTATTTCTTTCCCATAATTCTTGCCATTTTTCCAGTTGTATATTGTATCCAAAATTTATTGCCCATGCAACCATTGTTTCCTTAACCTGTTCTTCCTCCATCTTGTAATCCAATAAGAATCTATAAATTTTCTTTACTAATTTATCATTTGTCCCCAGAAGAATCTTACCTATTGTCATTAACTCCCTATTGATCCCCCACTCTTTCATGTCTTTCATATATCGTGATTGGATTTGTAAATACGACCACCACTCCAATTCTACCCCCTGTTCTTTTAGTTCTTGCCTCGATTTTAATCCCCCTTCTTCATTTATTAAATCCTTATAGATAACCTGTTTTTCTTGATTAATAAGATTTGGGTGTACTAACACTTCTAATGTAGATAACCAAATCGGAACTTTCATGTAGTTCTGCTGTTTAAATTTATTCCATCTCCAATAGGGCCTGTCTTATAAAATGTCTTTGAAAGTATTGGTGTGCAGCTTGTTTCCCGTACCACAAAAATGCATGCCATCCTAGATGTAAATCGTGACCCTCTAACGTTAACAGTCTTTTGTTTTTTAATTCTATCCAGTCTTTTACCCAGGTGAGTGTTGCTGCTTGATGATATAGCTCCCACTCTGGCATGCCAAATCCTCCTCTTTCTTTTACTTCTTGCAGGAGTTTAAGTTTGATCCTCGGTTTCTTCCCTTGCCAAATATATTTCGTTATCGTTTTATTCAGGTTTCCAAAATATTTTTTGTCTAATTTTATCAGAATATTTTGAAACAAGAAGAGTAATTTTGGTAAAATGTTCATCTTAATCGCCGCAATTCTTCCCATTAGTGAGAGCCTCAAATTTCTCCATCTCTCCAAATCTTCTTTTATGTTGTTCATTAGTTTAACATAATTGTCCTCTTTACTTTGTCTTCTTTAATTGATGTGCATCTTGCAGTTATGTAAATTCCTAAATATTTCATTTTCTTCACTATCTGTATATTTATTCCATTGGCCAACTCCTCCTTCTGTTTGTTCGTCATATTTTTGACTATCATTTTAGTTTTATCTTTGTTAATTTTCAATCCGGCTACTAGATTGCCAACCCTTGTTTACCCTTTCCCTTGTTTATTTACATGATCATTTCCTTGGAGTGGCATTGAGGACAGTCAGAAGTGACTGTCGCTCCATCTCTATCATCTAATTCACATGTTAAACATATAAGTAGAGTGAAGGTTGAGAAAATCAAGAGGGAAACCACGATTGCACAACTGTACAATTAAACCCACTTTTTACATGTTTTCTTGCCTGAGTAGGGGGCACCACCTCTTTTCCTGCCTGAGCAGGGGGTTGGACTAGAAGACCTCCAAGGTCCTTTCCAACGCTGTTATTCTGTTATGTGTGGCATGCACAATGCATGTAAAACAGGGGCAGGACTGTGATCGTGCAGTCCTGACAGCCATCTTGACTCTCTCTCTCTCTCTCTCTCTCTCTCTCTCTCTCTCTCTCTCTCTCTCTCTCTCTCTCTCTCCCTGCCTCTCTCTCTCTCTCTCTCTCTCTCTCTTATCTATTTAGGCCAAGTTACACTGTTTTAAAATCTCACTTATGTTTGGGCAAAGAAGTCCATCTTTTGCTAGTCTTTTAAAGGCATATCAGGGACACCACTCTCTCTCTCTCTCTCTCTCTCACACACACACACACACACACTAACTATAGATAACTGTGGGAGAAAATCTTCTTATAGCAGCCTTCCCTAATCTGTCATCCTTAAAATGGGCTGCACAACAACTCAGGGGTGAAATTCAGCAGGTTCTGACAGGTTCTGGAGAATCAGTAGCGGAAATTTTGAGTAGTTAAGAGAACTGGCAAATACCACCTCTGGCTGGCCCCAGAGTGGGGTGGGAATGGAGATTTTGCAGTATCCTCCCCCTGCCACGCCCACCAAGCCACGCCCACAGAACCGGTAGGGAAAAATATGAATTTCACCCCTGCAACAACTCCGAGAATGCCCATGGCCAGGATGGGGAATTGCTGTCTTAAATATTGCGCACTCGCAAGGAATTTTACTGATCCTGGCAGTCAAATACATTATCAGAGATTAGCCTGGAGACTGTTGGGGAGAGCTTCTGTTGGTGGGGGGGGAATACCTTGTGTTTCTAATGTCCTCCCTAGATAGCTGTGTATGAGAGATTCTGCTGGTTCATAAGTCATTTTGACAGGAGAACACTTATAGGTGTTTGGGTTTTTTTCCCAGATATTTAAAATCTTGTTTAATGCAAGTTTTATTATTTCTGGGTTTTTAAAAGTTATTTGTCACTCTGTTGCTTTTATTGCTTTTAATGTTTGGAAAAGAAAGAGACCAAAAGTGGATGTGTATGCATGAATTTTCCTGTATATAAATAAATAAATAATGTTTGAGTCTGAATTGTGTTTGTCTATGTGTGTGTATGTGAAATTTCTACAATGAATTTACAATTATTGCAGTAACCATTATGTTGAGAATTTTAAGCGTTGTGTCAGCAGTACACCAATGATATTCCATTATCCAATTTTTTTTTCCACTTTGCTGACTGAACCTACTGGGTGATATCAAGATTTACCTGCAGAATAGATAGAAATGCTAGCTGAAGAGCCAAAGGGGGGTTAACAAAAAAATGGGGAAAGAGAAGAACCAAGTTACACTGTTTTAAAATCTCACTTATGTTTGGGCAAAGAAGTCCATCTTTTGCTAGTCTTTTAAAGGCATATCAGGGACACCAACTCCGATGTTGGCAAAGTCACATCATAAAAATAAAAAAGAGTAAAGAAAAATTAGCTGAATATTAATATCATTACTTTTATTCACTTAACATGATATTGTATTTATTATAATCCTCATTTCTCAGTTAGTTTCTGGATGTAAAGTAGAATATTTCTAAGGGAAAAAAGCATCACCCATATAGAATCTAGGGAGTGGTTCGAGATTGCCATAAACTTGAGACCCTTAGGCTGCTGGTGATTTTCTAGATCCGTGATGGCGAACCTATGGCACGCGTGCCACAGGTGGCACGCGGAGCCATATCTGAGGGCACGTGAGGCATTGCCCTATGTCAGCTCCAGCATGCATGTGCATGCTGGCCAGCTGATTTTTGGCCTTCCGGAGGGTGGGGGCAGGTCGTTTTCGCCTTCCCCAGGCTTCAAGAAAGCCTCCGGAGCCTGTGGATGGCGAAAAACAGACCCAACGGGCCTACCGGAAGTTTGGAAATGAACTTCTGGTTGGGCCATTGGGCCATTTTTCACCCTCCCCAGGCTTCAGGAGGCTTTCCTGAAGCCTGGGGAGGGCGAAAAACGGCCCAACGGGCCTACCGGAAATCCAGAGGCTTCAGTGAGCCCTGCGTGCATGCGCGGAGGGTTGTGCGTGCATGTGCGGGGGAGGGCATTGCATTATGGGTGTGGGCATGCACACGCGCGATAGCGCACGCGTGTGCCCTTTTGGCACCCGAGCAAAAAAAGGTTCGCCATCACTGTTCTAGATCATTTTATGCTCTAACAAAATGCCTCCAATGCTGGCATAAAATTGAGCCACCCTGAAGATAACTCTGTGTTGTTTTCGAGATATTTAATTCCCTCTTATGCCCTGGGAAAGATTGTGGTTTAGCAGAAAATCCACCAGTGTAATGTGAGCTCAGCTGGATCTTGGACACTCTATTTAGGCCAAGCTGCTTGGCATTAGAAGTTATAGTCTGAAATCTAGATGCCTGTAGTCAATAGTGAGCTTGACAGGGTCAATAAAGTAAAATTCAATCCAGATAAAGCAGATATTTATTTATATTTATATTTCCTATTTCTAAACCACCCATCTCCCTTAGATATGCTAATAAAAGAAGAAACCATAATTTTAACCTAGAGGCATTTAAAGAACAGATATGGTAGGGATTCCAGAAACACTCTTTATTGTAGTGCGGTAGAATACAGAATCCGGAAAGCCCATCCACATTTTTCTCTGCCCCATTTTAAACTAAACATCAAGGTGTGCTTACTTTGAGATTTTTTTCTTGTGCTTTCTTCAAACTAAGGACTTCTCCAAGTGCTCCTTCTACAACTTACTCCTTCCTTCCCCAAGAACAGCTCTAAATTCCTTTGCATCACCTTCCCATCAGAACTACTGTAGTCTCCTCTCCTGTCTTTGAAGACAGGCTAGGTGTGTAATCAAGGACAGTGGGCAATGGACTGACTCTCCTACCCTCTCAGCTTGCTCTAAATTCTGGAAAATGTCCAACAATGGTCCATTGCCTTCAATGTGAGGTATGATCCATCTAGCTGCCCTTCTTTTATCAGATTAAGAGCAAAGGTGACTTTGGTCCTATCTGTAGAAAATGCTTGTGGTTCACCTGCCACAAACAATGCCAGTTGTTGTTTGTATATCCACTTGCTATTGATGCTGTAGCAATATCTTGGCAACTTGTTCGATAGACAACCTTGAGGATTCATCATCATAATGCAGGTCTGTGAAACAGATTTTGATGTCTCTCTGATGAGAGAGTAATGGGGTTTTCAGGATTGATGACAGCCCTTGAAGTAGGTCAAGTCAAGAAATAGATTCCAGGAATAAGAGAATCTTGAAAGCCAGTCCAAGTTTCTCTTTATCCCATCTTATACTGAACAAAATCAAAGTATGTTTACTTTGAATTTATTTTTCGCACTTCCTTCCATTTTAGGACTATGCAATCTCTTCTCCATGTATCCCCTTAAAAATTCTCTCATACCTTCTCCAAGATCTATTCTTTTACAAGAACCTACTCCAGGTAGTGTTGCACACTTCTTGGCCATCTTGTTTAATAATTAAGGGATGGTCATGCATTCACTTTTGCTGCTCCACTTAACATTTTTTGTTTTTTATTTAAATTAACACACATGTTTTTCAACTTTAATTGTAGTCAGAATTGTTCATCAGAACATAGATTTTATTCTAACCAACTAAATCAGTAGTACACCACTTTTTGAGTAGTTGTACATAGGTTGTACATGCTATTGACTGAGTTCTATTGAATGACTTCCATTCATGTGTGTCTTCATGCATTCCTTCTCCTCGTTCTCCCCCTTCCTTTTATTGTAGCTTAATACTTCGAACAAGACAAGCTCTAGCTGTTTTGTGCAATAAGTCCTATCTTCTATCCTTGCCATCTCCAATTTTTAAAAGAATCAGTAGCAGTATTGGGAAATTTGCCAAAGGCCTTGAGGAGTCATTGTCAGTGATAGATTAGATGGAGCATAGAACTGACATGGTATAAGGAACTTTTATGTATCAATCATCACTCCTGTACTAATGTATTATTGGTTCTGTGTTACTTGTCTTTGACCATAAACAATTCTGAACAATTTAAACTAAAATGGTTTATCATAGTAAACAACAATATTCTTTACCCAGATTCTTTGGACAAAACGTTTCTGGACCTCAGATAGAGGTCAAGATATTTGATATACAAAGATTGATAGTGTCATCTAATAATAACCAAATATAAATTTGTTCCATCCAAGTCTACCCACTTAAGGTTTTTTTTTAATTCGGTTATTTTCCTAAGTAAAATTATTGCTCATATAATTCACTTGCCTTGTGTTTTCAAGGAGGTCTAGAAGAAGAGATAATCTAGAAAAATTAATTTATGAACTATATCAGTTCTCTTTGTGGCTGTGATTTCATATGATTCATTTTTCAAAGACATTTGTCTTATAGTATATATCATTGCATTGCTTTATACAAATGAAAGGCATTACATTACAAACTTTACAGACTCTATTTTGACATGGGAACTCAGGAAGACTATTTCCATTCCATGTTTTGATCCAAAGACATGGATGCTTTTTTCTTAGCAATATCAGAATTTCTGTTGGCATCAATAATAGAGTTGGGACACTGAAACTGTTTAAGTGGGATCTCTACATCCTGGAGTTAGCAAGAAAACATGCAGGCTGTGCAGGCAGTACTATGATTAGTACAAGCTTGATTTGGGCCTTAAATGCAGAGATTAACCATTGATCAGATTACACTTTTGAATATGGAGAATATTCACTTAAACCATAGATATATACAGGTAATTCTTGATTTCTATCAAAAATTTCTATTGCTAGGCAATACAATTTTGCCTCATTTTTTTGACCTTTTTGTCATAGTTGTTAAGCAAATTATTGCAGTTGTTAAATGAATAGAATAACAGAGTTGGAAGGGACCTTGGAGGTCTTCTAGTCCAACCTCATGCTTAGGCAGGAAACCCTACACCACTTCAGACAAATGGTTATCCAATCTCTTCTTAAAAACTTCCAGTGTTAGAGCATTTACAACTTCTGGAGGCAAGTTGTTCCACTGATTAATTGTTCTAACTGTCAGGAAATTTCTCCTTAGTTCTAAGTTGCTTCTCTCCTTGATTAGTTTCCACCCATTGCTTCTTGTCCTACCCTCAGGTGCTTTGGAGAATAGCTTCACTCCCTCTTGTTTGTGGCAGCCCCTGAGATATTGGAACACTGCTATCATGTCTCCCCTAGTCCTTCTTTTCATTAAACTAGACATACCCAGTTCCTGCAACCGTTCTTCATATGTTTTAGCCTCCAGTCCCCTAATCATCTTTGTTGCTCTTCTCTGCACTCTTTCCAGAGTCTCCACATCTTTTTTACATTGTGGCGACCAAAACTGGATGCAGTATTCCAAGTGTGGCCTTACCAAGGCATTATATCATGTGGTTGTTAAGCAAATCTGGCCTTCCCAGGTTTTGCTGGTCAGAAGGTTACAAATGGTGTTCACCTGACTCCAGGACAGTTGTCATAAATACTTGCCCATTGCCAAGTGCTCGAATTTTGATCATGTGACCAAGGGGACGATGCGACAGTTGTAAGTATGAAAACCAGTCACTTTTTTCAGTGCTGCTGTAACTTCGAACAGTCACTAAACAAATAATTGTACGTAAAGGACTACCTGTACACGTAAGCCAAAAATTAGTAAAGTTTGCACACACACATCCTAACACCCTAATTGAAGTCCTCAAATTGGTAGGACCATTGTTTCATTTTTTTTTAAGTTTGAGAGGTTTGGGAGGGATAGTAAACCTACCCACAGTTTAACCAACTTAAACTTAATACATTTCAGAAATTGTTTAAAAAGAGAACAGTTTTCTATTTCCTTTCTTGGTGTACTACACTTGCATAATCTGGAAGAATGCTAATTGATTTCTCCTGTTGCTACCTCTAATCACTGTCTGTGTGAGGTGCCAGGAAGGTCAGTATAAAGTATAAAAGCTGTGACTTGATCTAGTACATATAAATGCTAGTACATGCTGTCAAAGACTTAAGCCTATCCTAATTAATCAAAATTTAAAAGTAAGATTTGTCCTAGTCTTACTCAGATTGCTAAAAGCTGAGCTGACTGCACTAGAAGGACCACCACAGATGTATAGCATCTCATTAACACAAGGAAGAGCAACATTAATCTTGGCCCTGTGGTAATGGTGAGAATTGAGAAAGTGAATGAAGACCCAAGGAATAGTAATCTTGCCACATCAGAAGAACTCTGATAGGCACACAGTTTAATGAAGTAATTAAACTTATTCCCTGTCTTATTCCCTGTAGAGAAGAGCAACAAAGATGGTTAGGGGATTGGAGGGTAAAGTATATGATGAACCTTCTCCAACAGGCAGAAGGACTAGGAGTGACATGATAGAAGTCTTCTAGTATTTGAAGGGCTGTCAGAGAGAAGAGGGGATCAACCTATTTTCCAAAGCACCTGAGGGCAGGATAAAAAGCAATGGATAGAAGATTGTCAAAGAGAGATCCAACCTAGAATTAAGAAGAAAATTTCCTGATAATGAGAACAATTAATTAGTGGAATGGCTTCTCTCCAGAAGTTATGGGTACTCCATCACTGGAGGTTTTTTAAAAAGAGGATTGGACAGCCATTTTCTGAAAAGTTATAGGGTCTCCTACTTGAGCAAAGCTTGGACTAGAAGACCTCCAAGGTCTCTTCCAATTCTGTTATTCTGTATTCCTCTTGAGGTCAGAGACCCAATTATACTATTCAGTCCCCCCATCGGTCTCCCCTATGTGTGGAAGTGCCTATATGGTGATCCAGAAGCAATGGGAAATGCAAAGGGTTGATTCAGTTCTCTACCCTGATTTGGTTCTTGTTTCAGTTTATGAATCTGCTTTGTTGAGGTGATCCACTTTCATTAAATCAGAACACTGCCTCCAAGAGTTCTGCAGCTCTATATTTATCTTTTTAATGAACTGTTTTCCAATTACCATTTAAATTTAATACTAATGCTTTGCTTCTTCTCTCATTCCTCATCAATCTATGAAAAATCAGCAAGATTATCCGAGCCAAAGGATTCTTGTGACCCACATTCTTATGATACTAGAATGATTATTTAAGTATTCTGAGTGTGAGCACTTCTGAAATCATTAACCTCCATGAAGATACATCAGCTATGCCAATATCAGAAAGAACTAAATTGCTGCAGGGCATTTTAAGGACTGCTTCAATATCGATAGAGAATCTTTGTCCAAAACATAGATTTTTTATTAATTCTCTTCTAGGCAGGAGTCCACTGGCTTTCTTGGTTTCCATTGTTAAATTATTCTCTTTTCATAATTAAAGCAAGAGGCAAGATTCAGATGACAATAGGAAGGGAGGGAGGGAGGGAGGGAGGGGGGAAGGGTAGCAGCGGTGGGTTGCTCCTGGTTCGGCCCAGTTCGGCGAACCAGTAGCGGTGGCGGTGGGAGGCTCCGCCCACCTGCTCGGGACGCTTCTGCGCATGGGCAGAAGCGTTGCATGCGCGCGCACGAGAGAACCGGTAGCGACGGGATTTACAAACCACTACTGAAGGGAAGGGAAGAAAAGAGGGGAAAGGGGAAAGGGGAAAGGGGAAAGAGGAAAGGGGAAAGGCAAAGGAAAGGAATGTTGCAAGATAGAAGTATTTTTATTAGAAGCACTTATTGGAATAGTTATTGTTTTCTGGTTTGGTTCATGTTAATTCCTCTGTTTGGACATAGTTACCCATTTAACAGGAGTTTTGTTTCCTCTGCCCATTATATAAGATCAGGGGTGAAATGTGGGCGTGGCTTATTTTGTGGGCGTGGCTTGAGGTCTGATGGGCGTGGCTTCAGGTGGGTGTGGCTTTGTGGACAGGTGACTCATTGGGCGTGCTTTGTGGTCATGTGACCAGATAGGTGTGCTTAGTGGTCATGTGACCCGATGGGCGTGGCTTGGTGGTCAGGTGGGCATGGCCAAGTCGACGTCACTTCTTTGCCCTTTTTTGACATATAAAAAGAAAAAATTATTTCATGCAATTAATACTTAAATAAGATTAAACTAAGCACACAAAACAATAAGAGGTACACAAATACTTACATAAGATCAATAAAAGTGTTGTCTTCCACATCGCTTCTTCTGAGCCGAGGTGGCGCAGTGGTTAGAGTGCAGCACTGCAGGCTACTTCAGCTGACTGCTAGCTGCAGTTCGGCGGTTCAAATCTCACCGGCTCAAGGTTGACTCAGCCTTCCATCCTTCCGAGGTGGGTAAAATGAGGACCCAGATTGTTGGGGGCAATATGCTGACTCTGTAAACCGCTTAGAGAGGGCTGTAAAGCACTGTGAAGCGGTATATAAGTCTAAGTGCTATTGCTATTGCTATTGCACCAATGATAGCTGCCTACAAAAAGAAGATATACCATGATATACAAATTTAACCATTTAATACTTAAGTAAGAATAAAAGAAGTACACAAAACAATAAAAGAGGTACACAAATACTTACATAAGTGAGCCTCACAGAGCAACAAAGAGCTGAAAAAAAAACGATAATA
>QLTV01001682.1:2092319-2136690 GCA_003457575.1 Thermophis baileyi
CAGGGAGGGAGATGGAGGGAGAGAGAGAGAGAGAGAGAGAGAGAGAGAGAGAGAGAGAGAGAGAGAGAGAGAGAGAGAGAGAGAGAGAGAGAGAGAGAGAGAGAGAATGGGAGGGAGAGAGAGAGAGAGAGAGAGAGAGAGAGAGAGAGAGAGAGAGAGAGAGAGACTATTTTGTATTGTAGTTAGCTTACGACAAACATGAAATGTAATTCTATAATGGCCCCTGTTCTATGGAATATCCTCCTTTGGAGATCAGAATGGCCCCAACTCGGTTAGCCTGTTGTAAACCTTAAAAACCTGGTTATGTTCCTGAGCCTGGAGCCCTAAATGTGCCAAGGGCCCCATTTCCTGGCTTTATTGCTAATGAGCCAATATCTTGCTCTTGGGCATCTTGAATTGGATGTTTTTAATGTTTTTACTGGTTTTGATGTTTTTTACTGGTTTTATTGCCTTAAAATGTTTTTTTAATGTTTAATTGTAATATATTTCTGAACTGTAACCTGGCCAGAGTCATTGACTGAGATGGGAGGCCATAGAAATTGAACAAACAAAAAATAAATAAATAGTGTGATTACGCATTGCTCAGTTTATAAGCAATAATCTTTCATTAGCTTGGATTAATTCTGGATAGTGATACGGGTGGCATATAAATTTAATTAATAAATAAACAAACAAACTTATTGGAGATCTGGCTGAAAGTGTAATTAGTTGTTTATACCCCTAAACTGCCGTAGCATTTCAGCTGAGAAGTATACATACATGTATATGCACTGCTGAAGTCGGGAAGGAGATTGTCCATGCATGAATATTCAATACAGGAAAATAATTCTCTCTGGATTTCATTTCATTGTAACACACCATTATGACAAATAACGATTTTTTTGAACATTCCTTTTCTTAACAGACCCTTTCACTTCCAGTAAAAGTGAAAATGTGCATATCAGAGGCCAATTTAAAAGAGCTGTTTATGACTATTAATAGTATAGACAGAACCCAAGTTTTGTGTTCTGCCAAAATAATGTTGTATGCATTTGTATGTTGCAGTTGTAGGGATATATGTAAAAGATACATATAGAACCAGCTTGGTGTAGTGATTAAGGCGCCAGGATAGAAAACAGAAGACCGTGAGTTCTAGTCCCACCTTAGGCATGAAAACCAGCTGGGTGACTTTAGGCCCAACTCACCTAGGGTCATTGTACAGGGATGGGTTCTAACTTACCTCGCTGCCGGTTCGCTTCCTCCCACGTCGCGGGAAAGGATTGTTATGATGTACTATTATTCTGGAGAACAAAAAACTTGCTCATGGCTTCGGGATTCATGTATTCCTGATAAAATTATAGTGATAGAGTGTCTTTGGAATTTTCCTTAATGAAAAAAATGATTAATGATTTTTTACTGACATAGTTTTGTCATATTGATCACTATGACAACTCTTGATCTTGTGTAAATAGGAATCTTAATGCTGTTATATTATTATTTTTATGATATATTACAATTCCCGTTTATTTTATGTAGAATACATCTGGGAGTTTTGCCAGCTGAAGATTGAGATAAAACTGCTTCAGTAAACAAACACAAACTTTTGCAATACAGAAAAACGTCCTTTGCCCAAACTGGAACTTTGGATGTGTTGGAAAACAACTTCCAAGATTTTTAGGTAGTGTAGTCATACACAGCACTGCACGGCACTCCCAGGACCAACATTATAGCTCTCTGTCCAGAAGAATGCTAGGAACAGCTAAGAATCCTCAAACTCCCAGGCTCCTGTTAGAGGACACCAAACACCTTCCAAACATAGGGATGAGAAGAGAATTATGTATTAATTATAATATATAACTATATTATGTACTGTATATAACCATACATTAGTTATAGTTAGTTATAGATGTATTATATATTTGAGCCAATTTGGTCTAGTAGGCTAGAAACCAGGAGACTGTGAGTTCTAGTCCTATCTTATACATAAAGGCCAGCTGGATGACTTTGGGCCAGTCACACTCTCTCTCAGCCCATGTTATTAGGCTTGGGGGGAAAGCTAGTTGGTCAATACCTGTCATAATTAGTGGATCAATTTTCACTTTATCTGAAAAAAGTGAACCCTGCACCAGCAGAAAAACACAGAGGAAAATGAAGGATGAAGTCTGGAGGGGCATTTTTCATTCATTTTAAGAACTATCAGTGATGTTGGTGAGATTTTTGCCTGAGGAAAAGCTGCAGAGTCTGCCATCTGCTAAGATTATAGGTATACATTTGTCCAATAATTATCTTTTAGCTTAAATGCCCAGATTCATTATGATGGTGTTAGAGGGCACTTCTTTAACAACAAACAACAGATTGCGCATATAAGCCAGGTTTCAAATCTTTGGCTAAAGGGTTCCAGATGGCAAGAACGAGGGAGATCTTTGCTTCGGAAATTGCGACCACCTGGATGCACGATGATAGGCTGAAACTGTTTGATTATCTGGAAGCAAAAAGGTTCAGTTTAGGCTCTGAGCCATAGTTTATGGATCCATGAATTATTCTTTTAATTGACAGATCATCGTTCCTATCACCCATCTCCTCCCACTTATTACTGTATGACTGTAACTTGTTTCTTGTATCCTTACGATTTTTATTAATATTGTTTCCTGATTGCTTATTAGTACTCTATGACTATCATTAANTGAATTATTCTTTTAATTGACAGATCATCGTTCCTATCACCCATCTCCTCCCACTTATTACTGTATGACTGTAACTTGTTGCTTGTATCCTTACGATTTATATTGATATTGATTGTTTCCTGATTGCTTATTTGTACCCTATGACCATCATTAGGTGTTGTACCTCATGATTCTTGACGAATGTATCTTGTCTTTTTATGTACACTGAGAGCATATGCACCAAAGACAAATTCCATGTGTGTCCAATTACACTTGGCCAATTAAGAATTCTATTCTATTCTATTCTATTCTATTCTATTCTATTCTACTCTACTCTACTCTACTCTACTCTACTCTACTCTACTCTACTCTACTCTACTCTATTCCTATTCCTATTCCTATTCTATTCTATTCTATTCTATTCTATTCTATTCTATTCTATTCTATTCTATTCTATTCTATTCTATCCTTCATTTATGTAGATTTAAACATAAACATATACATAAAATAAGCTTAAACAAATCTGGAAACCAATAAATAATCATTAAGAAATTAAAATATTAGTGGCTGAATTTTCTTGAAAATTTATGTTGTGGTATAATTACATATAACCAACCTTTTCTTACTAGCAGAATCACATTATATACATGAGCTTCCACACATACAATGGTATGCCTTTTATGTTATAAGTATAGTAAATACATAGATGATATATAAATATATAGGTGATCTGAGTTCTTTGTTCCTTTTCAAGTCCAACATAGCAATCTTTGCACAATATCTTATGATATAAAGGAAATGTAAAAAAAGTCTGAATTGTCGAATCTGACTCCTTAATGATTGCTTACTCAGTTTTGAAGCAATTTTTTTTTTGGTGGGGGACAAGGGAATAAGAGAAAAACCTTATTTCTTTTTTTCCCCAAGTTTTTTATTTTTTATTTTTTAAAACATATCAATGCGTGAACAGTGTGGCACCTGAGTGTCATACATTTTGATACAAATAAAATAGTATTAATCATATTTGTTTCATTTAACAAGCTTATATAATTCTAGTAATAATATACATATTTTTATTAAATTATAATCTTTCATTAATTAGTTATTCAATATTTTAGTAAGCTTATATAATTCTAATAATAATAGTAACATTTAAGTTAAATTAAAATCTTCCATTATTTGCTTCAATTTATAATCCTTCATTATTTAGTTATTCAATATTTCAAATATGTTATTTTTGTGTCAATCACCATATTCTGCATGTCATACATTTTAATACAAATAAAATATTTTAATCATATTTGTTACATTTAGCAAACATACACATATTCATCTTGATTCAACTCATAATCCTTCATTATTTATTTATTCAATATTTCATATATGTTATTTTTATGTCAATGACCATATTCTGCATGTCATACATTTTAATACAAATAAAATATTTTTAATCGTATTTGTTACGTTTAGCAAACATGCACACTTTCATCTTGAATTATAATCTTTCATTATTTATTTAATCAATCCCTCTTATTATTACTTCTCCTTATTATATAAGAATGTGTATTCTATTAATCCCCCTCTCTCTAGTTTCCATTCTATTCTAACTTTGATTATGCCACTACTGTATTTAAACATATTCCCTTTCTAACCATCATCTCTTATCCGCTTTAAAGCTTTAATTGTTCGTTTCTTAGCTTGCTTCCCGTATTCCTCTCTTGGATCTTTATTTCTGTCTGCTTCCACATCTTGGCTAGTCATTTTAAACATTTCTCCTTTCTCTGCCCTTCTCGGTTATCTAATTTCCAAAATATCTACTCTTGCCCCTATCTCTCTTCCATAAGAATCTTCCTGGTTCTCAGGTTCCTTTTTTAATTCCCTTGGAATACTCTCTCTTTGGCTTATGTCATCAATCCTTATTATTTTTGTTATCATCTCCTCCTTATCATCTTGTTTCATTTGTTTTGTCTGTTCCATTTTTTCATCTACTCTTTCAGTTGGCTCCTCCTCTTCCTGGGCCTCTTGATCACTCATTGTCCTTTGTGTTATATTTCCCGGCATTCCATCCATGCTCTCTATTCGATTCATAATTTCCTTAAAATGTCTTATCAGTGTCTCCCTTGTACTTTGAATTGCCGACACCATCTCTTCCCAAATTCCACTCCTTTCTCCTTGATGAAGCATCTCGTTAAGTTTTATTGTATCCCTCTTTTGTCCAATAATCCAAAGACCATATATTCAAACTTATAGTCACTTCTCAAAAAATTCAATATTCTTAGTTCTTTGTATCCCAAAGTTGATCAACCTGTTCCTTTGGATAGTCCCATAAGTTTTCCAGAACCTCCTTAGGTCCCTCTATAAATTCAGTCTTGTATTGTAATCTTCAGGGGTCATTTCTTATCACATTTAAATCCCCAGTAATCAAATATTCCCAAGATTTGGGGAGTATGTTATTCTTCCTTTCATCAGCAGGTGGCAGGTGGCACTCTTAGATTAGATTTCAATATTAACCAGTTTTTCCATTTCCCACAATGTAAAAATAACGTTGTTTTTTAAGTAGATAATTCCACAATTTCAAAATGCCTATCCAAAGCAGTGCCTATCCAATTTGAAAGTCAAATTTTCTGTATTTTAACAATTTTTCTGCCTTTTTCCCTTTAATTCTTTTCCTTCAATTTCAATCTTAAAGTTTTCTCAAAGTGCTCAGTCACTGCTACTTTTAAAAATAGTTGTGAGCCTTTCTTTTCCTGGATATTCTTTTGGGGTTAAAATTTGAATAAAAAGAATTCTTCTCACCCAGTTCACACACTGTTCACCAAAGTCCGTACCTGCACTGTGCTTAGATGGTCATCAGCTGTCCCAGCTTCATGGCAGCCATCTTAAACTGCCTCTTCTCATTGTGGCATACAGGGAAAAAAGCCCCGGGGTTCAGCAGGAGAGTTGCAATCTCTCCTGTAACCTCTCAGAGCGCCCCTCCTTAGCTTCGCCGCCCCTACAAGGCGGCTTTGGCTCCTTTCAGAGCCCACAAACAGGGAGAAGCCAGCACAGGAACGGAGAGCTCCATTCTCTGTGACTGGTAACGCTGTGAAGCTCCACCCCTCTCCTTATTTCTGAAATAGGATCCAATTGGAGTCAAACAGATCTAATTAATATCTAAAATAAAATTTTAGTATGAGGGATAAAATAAAAACAGTATGAGGGAGCCTGTATCCTGGGGGTAGTGGCACAATTTGTAATTGCTTGTTTGTGAGTCAAGATTCAGTTTGGGACTGCCACAGATTCTTATGTAAACAACAGAGTCTGAGGGGAGGGGGTTGTGAGGGGTGAGTTTTAATGGCATTATTTGAAACTGGGAAAGGGGGTAATTAGGTCAAACAGTTTAAGAATGTTTAACTAAAGAGTAGGATGAATTCTGTAAATACGTGTACAGAGAAAATGATATAGAGTTTTCCTTAGAGGACAAGTTGTTCTAGTCCAAGCACTACATTCATTATTAACCATACACTTTTCAGACCATGTGACCAAGCCTACTTTTTTTTTTTTTTTTGTGGCAATCAGACCAGTGAATAAGGTGTTGGTACAGACTACTTTCCCTTATAACTTTCAGAGCTCAGCAGGTGAAAATGAAGGAAAATGGGACTTGAATGTAGATCACCCCAAAGTAGTGGTCAGATTTGTGGTGACTTTGTGGAGCTATCCAACTCTCCAGCAAGTATGCAAACAAGGATTTCCAAAGCCTGCAGAGCTGAGTAGAGATCAAGGAAGAGAGAGGGGTGGGGGCGTGGATATGAATTAATATTTTTAGCAATTCTTGATTTTTTTTTAAAGTGAAATTATTTGTTGCTTTCCATTAAAGTTCACAGTGTCACAATATATATTCAAAGATTTGCCACTGAAAATTAGACTTCTCAACAGAGCATATGTCTTGGAAACCTTGTTTCAGAATGAAAATCAGCAAGACAACAACAACAACAACAACAACAGAATCTATAGAAAAAAATGAAATAGAATCTGGTGTATATTTACCTAAAGTATCTTTCAGTTGCCACAGTCCCCAGTTAGAGCTAAACTGAGAAACACTGCCCTAGATGACTGAGCCAAAGCCTTCCTGAGAATCATGGGGACTGAAGATCATTACATCTGGAGGTCAAAAGATTGAAGAACTGCTTTCCTTGCTTCCAACTCAGGAAGATGCCAGAATGCATTGAAATTCTTTTATCTCATTTCCATGCATATATATGCAGTCAGAAAATCAATGCTAGCACAGATAATCAGTTCTGGAAGTATATCTGATTATGCTGTGGTTGCTGAATGGATCAGGCTCAATCAACTTGTTAGATAGTATATCACAGGGAAAGTAATATATCACCTTTGGACATTTGCTTATTCTGATCGTTTTTTTTCTGATTCTGATCATTTCCTGAGATGCACATAATACAAACATTTAATAAAAGAGAAAAGCCCACTTTATCAACTGGGGAGGCTTCATCTCTCTTTACTGATGGAGAATAAAATGAAGGAAAATGGATTTTATAAGAATGGATAGCAAAGATGCTAATATTCAGCATATGTTTTTGATAATTTCTTCCCCTTTGGATTTCAGACTTGTCTTGCACCTGAATCCATCATTAGGAATTCACAGGACTGGGGTGCCAAACAGTTTATTTTATCTACCCCTTACTATACTGTCTTTGTCAGAATTCTCTTTTTAAACTAGGTTTAGGCAGGGTTAATACTAAAATGAGTGGTCCACAGGCAAAGTGCAGAGAGTTGCAGAAAATGGCTTTGTGATTTAATTCACACTGCTTTCCATTTCATCTGCACCAAAGGAATAAGCCACAATTACATTATGAGGCAGAGCGGGCTTGGTCCTGCCTCCTTTATTTGAGATGTGAATTTCAATTTTGCAGCTTAGGCTGTTAAAGATTACAAGTGGTATAAGATTCTACACAAAATGGATGGAAGGCTGAAACTGAAAGGCTGAACCTACAAGTTTACAAGTAATATACTTAATGAATGCACATTTGGACATTTTACTTCTGTTTGATTTTGCAGTACCAAATAAAATCTATTCGGTTTTACCTTTCTTTAATCAAAATTGGTCCCAACCTCAAAATACAAGATTTTTTTTTAATATAAAAGTTTACACTGGAATAATTTACATGTAAAATTTCCCTACAAAATTAAAATGTAGTTGTCAAGGGGGTGAGATGGTTTACATTTAAAAAATAATTTTTTAAATTTACATTTAAAAATTAAGTAAACATTGCCAGCTACATTAATCACAATCTATATAAAGAATCTGGAATTTCAAGATATGTTAAATGTGAATAATTATAAATTAGTCTTTATTTTAAAAAAAATCTAGAAATCAATTTCTGTGCTGAAATATTTTATTTTATGAGTGCAAACAATACAGACAGACTGAATCTCCTTATCTTCAAGTTCCTTGAAGAAATACAAGCTGGGCTTGGAAGAATACTGAGATTTTCTATAAAGTTGTTAGGTCAAGAAGCTGCTTAAAGTTTGACTTGGCTGCAATCAAAAGCTCAGGTTGTTTATGATGATGCTATACCAGATTCAGCAAATGAAAAAAATGCATGAAAGAAACATTTATTTATTTATTTATTTATTTCTAAAATTTATATGCCGCCCAACTCCCGAAGGACTCTGGGCGGCTTACATCATATAAAAAATAAAAATAAAACATAAAAACAATTTAAAAAACCATATCCATATTAAAATAAAGCATTCACACAACCATACATGGGCCAATCAGACAACTATTGGCCCCAGGCCTGCCGGAAAAGCCAGGTCTTAACAGCTTTACGGAAAGCCAGTAAGGTGGGGGTAGTACGGATCTCGGGGGGAAGTTGGTTCCACAGAGTCAGAGCGGCTACAGAGAAGGCCCTCCCCCGCGGTCCCACCAGCCGACACTGTCTGGCCGATGGGACCTGAAGAAGGCCAACCCTGTGCGACCTCACTGGTCGATGGGAGGAATGTGAACATACTTAGTCCAAGGGAAAACAACAAAGATAACTAGTTAAACAAGAGGAAATCTAGATCAAGTTCAGCAAGTGAGATCTGAAACAGGGTCTATGAAGGTGTCTTGTCTCACTAGGGGCTAGATATTGTGAAGGGTAAAGCACAGAGGTGGGCTGCTACCAGTTCGCACCGGTTCTCCCAAACTGGATATTAATTTTCTGAGCAGTTCGGAGAACCGGTTGTTGGAAGAAATCTTTTCCCACTTTACAGGGCTAATCCTGCAAGGAAGGAAACATTCTGGTATGCCTGTATTTCTAGCCTAATCCTTATCTTAATTGCCCTGTTGCTTTAAGTGTTTTCAGAAACTGCCTCTGGGTTAAGCTTGTTACATTGTAAGCCTTACGCCCAGACTTTCTGTCTGTAGACTGAGCTTCTCCGGAGTTCCCCCCCCACCCCCGCCGGAGTTTTTTGTGGTACTTTTATTCCTGGGGCTTGACTTTCTTAAAGATTGTTAAAGGGTTGTTTTAAGCTTTTTGGAGTATACTTCCAACACGGCTGGAACAGCTATTTACAGAAGGGTTGGCATAGCCATAGAAGAAATGGCTGAGTGCAAATGGATCTAAGGATTGCTTCTCCTGGGTGGGAAACTGTGCTTTGTCAGTTCACTGAGCACAGGAGTCTCTTGTCTATGGGGGTTCTTCAGTCATCCAGGTCATGTTCCATCAGGTTGTTCCAAAGGTGCTTTTTTCAAGAGGCAACTGGACTTTCTTGGTTTCCAGAAAGTCCAGTTGCCTCTTGAAAAAGCACCTTTGGGACAGGAGTCTCTTGCATTGCTTCGGAGTGGGAAGGCACATGATTGCTCACTGATCCTCCTTCCAATTTGGATCCTCCTTCCAATTTGTTTTAGTTTTCTCTCATGATAATATGGCATAGTAACATGGCACCAATTGTAGAAAGTTAGCACCCACCCCTCTCCTAGAAGAATGAAATATTTTGACAAATATTAAAAAGGAAGAATATATTTCCCTGAATGAGAAATGGAGAAACATGTTTTCTTAGAGGGAGAAAGCAGCCCCCACCTTCCTTAATAGCCCACAGAAAATGTCAGCACTTAAGAGATAAAGAGATAGATAGCTACTGTATATTCATAGGCAAAAATTCCCTGCAGCAAGGTCTGAACAAAGGCAGAATGGGATTAGCCCTCACTCAAGATGTTAATTTGTTAATTTGTCTCTTTAACTTGGCATTTTGTAGCCCAAGTATGCCAACCCACTTTCTGGAGAGCTTAAATGAAACTTAAACCCTCTCTGCTAAAGGGTTTCACTTTATGAGCAAGAGTAACTTGGCTGCTGATAGTTATCCTTGTATTTTAACTATTTTAATTCCTCAATGTGCTCTGGCAACCTGCCTGATTTGTAACTCCGGGTTGCAGGTATTGCTGAGGAAAAGGAAGGTATTCAGACAGAATGGTTTAGGTTTCCATGACGGCTGTGACTCATTGATCTTCAGTGTGTATTCCCCCATTTCTAATCTAATGACTGGTATTTCAGCCGAGGTGGCGCAGTGGTTAGAGTGCAGCACTGCAGGCTACTTCAGCTGACTGCTAGCTGCAGTTCGGCAGTTCAAATCTCACCGGCTCAAGGTTGACTCAGCCTTCCATCCTTCTGAGGTCTCTAAGTGCTATTGCTATTTAGGGCCGCTTTTTGCAAGCAAAGAAGCTTTTTGTATTTTTGTACAGGTAATCCTTGACTTACAGCAGTTCATTTAGTGACCATTCAAAGTTACAAGGGCACTGAAAAAAGTGACTTATGACCGTTTTTCACACTTACGACCGTTGCAGCATCCCCACGGTCATGAGAGGGTGGGCGAGGCGAACGGCCCCTCGACGTAAGTGACATTGAGTTGGCCACGCCCACCCAGCCACGCCCACCCAGCCAGTCATTAGGGCAGAGAACCGGTTGTTAAAAATTTTGCAGCCCACCACTGGTAAAGCAATGAATGTAAATGCTTTGAACCTAACAGGACCAGGCAATCCCAACTGTGATTTGGTTGGAGTGACGATCAGCTGATGGTTTGTTTCATAAAAAGCTTAGTGATTCAGAGCCAAACTAAAGCTCTTTTCTCGAGTCATATTTCAAATTTATGATGCCTGACAAATACAGTGTGGCTGTTATTCCTACATATTTGGAGCACTGCTTAAGCCTCAAAGGATTTTTGAAGAAAAACTTCAAAAACTTTAGAAAACAGCAATTTTCTGAGCTGTTCTGGTATTGCCCAATCGCATAAGCAAGAACTTTTTTTAAAAAACTGATTTTAATTAAAAGATCTTGGATTTTATTGATAATGTGTTCTTTTGCTAAAACTAGCAAACGTTGGTGCAACTTTTTCCTAATCTTGGGAGTAAACAGAAGTTATAGCACTATTTATAAAGTGGCTCCTTGGGCTGACTTTCAATATATTAATTGTTTGGAATACACTTTTTGCCACTGCTGGACTCTCATACATGCCATTTAATTAGATTATTTATTCTTATTTATCTTCTTTGTTTCCAATAGATTTTAATATTTTACACTCTAGATAAATAAAATAACTGGTGTTTCTATCTAGCGCTTGTAAAGAGAGATATTTAGACTGGGGAAATAGCTTGGGGAGGGATAAAGATTTCCCTTAAAAAAAAGTTAAGGACAGATTCGCAACATCCTGCTCATAATTTGGTCCAATTGAAATGCTAGAGACATACTTCCATACAGAAGAATATGTCCTCTACTTGCAAATTGGCAAGACTAGGTGTTTTCAATCAATTTATTTATGACTAATGATAATAAATCATAACAAAAGCTTCTGGCATAATATATACTAAGTGCAGACATGATATTTTATGTTTATGCATTTGGGATTTAAATGCCATTTTTATATTTAGTTTGGATCTTACTGAATTTTACTGTCAGTTTTAACTTTCTTAATTATTGTTTGCTTTTGTTGGTTCTGGTATTTTTATGCTAGCTTTCCAGAACTATTGAACAGAGTGGGATGTAAATGTTGTAGCAAACTTATTTGATGAATAGAATAACAGAATAATAACAGAATAATAACAGAATAATAGAGTTGGAAGGGACCTTGGAGGTCTTCTAGTCTAATCCCCTGCTCAAGCAGGAAACCCTAAGAGATTGTCCAATCTCTTCTTAAAATTCTCCAGTGATGAAGCACCTATAGCTTCTAAAGGCAAGGCATTCCACTTATTCTTCTTCCTAGTGTTAATCCCACGCTATGACAGAGTCCACTTGTCGTCTCCATTTGGGTCGATCCAGGGCATCTTTAGGGGCAACACCTATGTCCCTCATGTCCTCCTTGATGCGATCCAGCCACCTTTTCTTGGGTCTGCCATGGGGTCTCTGGCTCGCAGGAACCAGACACGTGGCTGTCATTGCCACTGTCATGCCCCCATTGGAGCCTGAATCTGCGGGGGAAGACGAGTTGCAACTGGAGCTGACAGAGATCGAGGGGGCTTTGTTGGCTTCGGAGGAAAATGGGGAGGAGCAGGGCCAGTCAGGCCAGGGCCTTTCAGGATTAGGACGGCTTGTAGGCAGGGAGGAACGGGGGCAGGATGACCAAGAGAGGCTAAGCAGTGAACATGAGAGACAGAGCTCAGGCGATGAGCAAGGACCACCCCCTCCTGTTCCTTGAGCACGGAGAATGGAGAGAAGGCGAGAACAGCGCAGACTGAGCCGGCTACTCAGGAGGAGAGCGTCCTGCCCCACTTCACAAGGCACACCTGGGGACTGAAACTTAAGGAGACGCTGTGGGGAGGGGCATTTGTTGGGAACAAATGCTGAATTCCTGGAGTGCTGAGTGCCAACGTTTGAACTTTCCTGGATTCCTTGAATCCTTTCTGGATTTCTGGATTACTTGCCATGCTCCCTTTCTTCCTGGACTCTTCAACTTTCCTTGCTGGATTTCTTGCTGTGCAGCTGTGATGTTCACAGCATTGGGCTGGACTATTTGCAGCCAGAGGCTGCTTGAAGTGTCTCTCTGTGTGTGTGTGAGATCACTTTGCTCTGGGACTTGCCAGAAACGTGGCAGTGTTTGGGGAAATTTGGAACAATAAAGGGGCGGTTTGAACTGCCAGCTGCCTGTGTTATCTCTGTGCCGTGTCCCGGGTCATCACAGCCACCAACTCTTCTTTACCACATACAATATGTCCATACCATCTAAGTCTTCCTTCGCACATTTTTGCTACGATTGGCATGACACAGTCGACAGTCAAGGTTAGATGTCGTTCATAGTGTCGTCAAATCGCATTAGTCCAAGGCACCATTGGCACATTCACATTTCCACCACATGTATGGCATGCTCATACTTTGCCATCGTTGGCCAGCACTCAGATCCATAAAGGGCAACTGGGCAAGTCATTCCACTGATTAATTGTTCTAATTATCAGGACATTTATCCTTAGTTCTAGGTTGGTTCTCTCCTTGATTAGTTTCCATCATTGCTTCTTATCTTGCCTTCTGGTGCCTTGAAAAATAGGTTGACTCCGTCTTCTTTGTGGCAGCCCCTCAAATATTGGAACACTGCTATCATCACCCCGTATCCTTCTTTTTATTAAACTAGACATACCCAGTTCCTGCAACGGTTCCTCATATGTTTCAGCTTTCAGTCTCTTAATTATATTTGTTGCTCTTTTCTGCACTCTTTCTTGAGTCTCAATATCTTTTTTGTATTGTGGCGACCAAAACTGGATGCAGTATTCCAAGTGTGGTCTTACAAAGGCATTATAGAGTGGTATTAACACACTAAATGTTAATACCACTATGTAGAATTTCATAGATGTAATTAATAAAATGAATAGAAAATAATAATAATAATAATAATAATAATAATAATAATAATAATAATAATAATAAAAAATAATTTGAACAATGATATACAGCAAGCTCACATTTAATTTAAGCATATACACAAATTCCAGTGATAAAAATGTTGGAGGCAGCTCCAAATTTGTACATTAAGATAACTCATTTTTCTTGATTTCCACTTATGCTATTTGTGACAAATAGAATTTTAAAGTTGTTGGTTTCATCTTAATAGTTTTTGTTGTAGCAAGGAGATTATTCTTGAAAGCTTTGGATCAATCATCACTACTATCATGTTTTAAACTAATTCAACCAGAGGGATTAGAGAAAGCAATATTACAAAGAATGATACAAATTGTACAGAGTAAAATAAACTTATTATGCCGTGACATGAAAACTACCCAAATACTCTACCCACAGTAACGATTAAAAATTGCCTTGAAGCATAAGGAAAATGTGATTTCTGGAAGGAACAGATTCCACAGGTTTGAAGCAATACTCTCAGTGCATAGATCTTTTTTTTTTTTTAAAGAACCAACTTTATTAAGTTTCAGAGAAAGATAAAAAAAAACCAGAAAAGATTAAAAAGAAGTGGAGATCGAAGGTGGAAAATGTTAAAAAGTGACCAAAATCTACAAAAGAAATTTGACTCGACTTTCTTCAGTACAGGTACAAATATATAATAAAATAACCTCTGACTCTAAATTAAAGCAAAAACATTATATAAACAATATACGAATTTAACAATAAAAACTCTAAAACTATATAGCAAAGTAACCACTTATTCTAAGCATAAACCTTAATAATGTACAATATCTAGTAATAAATTCTAGTAATAATATACCATAATTCTATAATCATAACAAATCCTAAAACCCAAACCAAAAATAGAGATGAACTTTTGTCTTTCATCAAAGTAGTCAAATGTGCAATCTCTGTCAGTTCTATTAGTTTCACAATCCATTCTTCATTTGTGGGAATTTGTGTATCTTTGCATCTCTGTGCATATAAAAATCTCACCGCCATTGTCATATATAGAAACAAAGTCCCATGTTTTATTTCAATCTGCTTATCCATGATATTTAAAAGAAAAAGTTGTGGTTTCAATTTTACATCCATTTTTAATATTTTACGAATCAAGTTTGATTTGATCCCAATATCTCTTGGCAAACTTACATGTTCACTAAAGATGATAAAAGGTACCTTCACATTGATTACATTTTCAACACTGTTTGATATTCTTTTATACATCTTTGACAATTTCCCAGAAGTTACATACCAATCGTTCATCATGTTATAAACATTTTCTTTCAAATTATAATGCAAAGAGGATGTCAACCATAAGTTCATATATTTCTCCATTGCTCCAATAAAATACTATATCCAAATATTTTTGCCCATTTAATCATACAGTCTTTAACATATTCAGCCTCCTGAATGCAATAATACTTTTGCGATAAGATGTTCATCATTAACACACAATTTCCTTTCAAAATCTGTTTTCTTCATCTACAAAAACTCTTTTTATCCAATTTAAATCTTTGTACCCATTGTGCGTAAGTAATCTATTGATAAATATCACCTTCCTTTTCCAACCTTTTCCTCATTTTTAATTTAGGATCTCTTTCAATAAAAATCAATAAATCAGTATAAGACAATCAAGTTTGGGTAACCATTATTTCTCTTCTAAAGAAAGCTTCCTGGGGTGACAACCATAAGGGAATTTTAGGAGACAATCTTGCTACAAAATGATTTTTAAAATCTATGTTAACCTTAAATATCTGTGCCAATCAAATCTCAGATCATGTCCCTCTAACTCAGTGGTTCTCAACCTACCTAATGCCGCGACCCCCCCATGACCCCCCTGCCGCCGCCGCAGCCCCCCTGCCACCGTGACCCCCTCCCCGCCCCCTCCCCATGCGGGATGAGGTGACAAAGGGGGCGTGGCACCAGGGGTGAAATGCTCCCAGTGCGGGCTTGCCTGCGGGGCACCCCCTCCCCGCCCCCTCCCCGTGTGGGATGAGGTGACAAAGGGGGCGTGGCACCAGGGGTGAAATGCTCCCAGTTCGGGCTTGCCTGCGGGTCGCCAAACAGCTGATAGCAACGGAAGCAGGAGACTTCGCCCGGACGCTGCCATTTGGGTTCTTTTACCCTCTGTGCATGCGCAAAGCATTCTGCGGATGCGCAGAGGGTAAAAGAACCCAAATGGCGGCGTCCGTGCGGGTGGGCGAAGTCTCCCGCTTCTGTCGCTACCGGCTATCCGGCGACCCGCAGGCACGGCTGAACCGGGAGCATTTCACCCCTGCAGTGACGGTGGCACCAAAATGGCGGGCTAACGCGCGCACGGTGACCCCTGTGAAATGGTCGTTCGACCCCCAAAAGGGTCGCGACCCACAGGTTGAGAACTGCTGCTCTAACTCCAATAACCACCTGTTCTTTAAAATCATCCATACCTTCGTCCATACCAAACAGCATGTCTCAAAGTACAATTTTAAATCATGTAGCTCACCTCTTTCTTTTGCATCTTGTAACTGTTTATATTGAATTCTTGGTTTTCTACCTTGCTATACAAATTTGTTTGTATGTTCAAAAGGTAGATCCGCTGTCAATACTGGTATGGTTTGACATAAGAATAACATCCTAGTAAAACATTCATCTTGATTACAGAGATTCTACCCAACAGTGACAAATGCAATTTATCCCATCTCACTAGGTCTTTTTAATATCATTCCATACTATAACATAGTTATTCTAAAATAGCGTACAATTCGTGTTTGTTAAGGTAATTCCTGAATATTTAATCTTCTTCTTCATTTAAAAACAATCTTTTTCATTTCTCTGTCTCTTGAATGTTCATATTTTTAATCAACATCTTTGTCTTTTCTTTATTAATCTTAAAGCCCACTGCTTTGCCAATCTTTCAATTTCTTCATTAAATGTTCAGCACCGTTCTCTGGATCTTGCAGTACCAAATCTAAATCATTAGCAAAAGCCCTCAATTTGTTCTTTCTTCATTCACAAATGTCTAATTTGGTCATCTTGTCTTATGTCTCTGTATAACCTCCCAAACTAAGATTAAAAAAATAAAGTTGACAAGGGGCATTCTTGTCCTGCTCCTTTTTGTATCTAATATAATCTGGTCAGATCACCATTAACAATACTGTGTGGTTTTTTCATAGATTTTGTGACAGCACACATTGTATGTTCAGTTGGACAATTTTTCACAAGACTTTGATGACATATAAGTCGTCTCTTAAATTGTAGTTCATATTAGGCCATAACTTCAATTTTCAGAAATAAAAAAGAAGGAATATAAATATGATTTATTTGATCCATATTAAATAAGACATTTTTTTATAAAGTTCTGGCAACCTTTTATGGACTTCTTGCTGACACCAGGATTGAAAAATTGATGTCTTATGGATTTGCTTATAGATAAGGGATGGGTTATAGGAAGAAGAGATATTTGTAACCTTATAGGGATGAACAGCTATCAAGCCTGTTTGCACTTGGAAGTCACTTTTATTATATATTTCTTTTCTTTTTATTTATCTCAATGTCTCATTTTTCCCCCTTCTTTGCATTTTTACTCTCTCTTTTTACCCCCTTTTCTCTCTCTGAGCTTAGTTTCTATTAGTTTTTTTCATTGTAATTAAAATTTTCAATATATCCAGTATATGCTCTTTCAGTTGGGATTCTGTTTCCTATTTAATTCAGTCATCCCTTTGTCCTCTTGGAATTCTACCTCTGGTTTCAGAAATGCTGACACTGCCTCAGTCTGACACTTTATAATATCATCACTAGACAAGAAGACTCCTTGTTTGAGGACAATTGGCCTGACCTCAGAGTCAGGCTCCAAGATACCAGCAGATCAGGACCCACTGGACACTGCACCTACTGATTCAACAGCCACTGCATCCAACATTGATACCCCTCTTAGGTCCCTCTTCAGCTAATCCTTCAACTAATCCTTCTGGCACCACCACAGGTGCCAAGAAGCTTAGGAACCCATTCCAACCTGAGAATCTTGCACCCCTCAGAGCAAACACCTTGTGAGCAAACAGCAAGATGTTGACTTCACGAACAGACCCATTCCCTCATTATTGACATCCACTGTGCAGACTAGACAGGGAGAAGATTTAAACTGTGCTGGAAACAATGTTGGCATCTAATTGTGTGCTTTGTGAATTCCTGCTCTTGACTCCTGTTTCAACTTTGGTGCCTTCCTGACCAAGTCTCTGGCCTTTCCTTTAGTACTTTTCAAGCTGTTGTGTGGTATTTGATTACAGACTGTCGGATTCAGATTACACCTTCTGCTCAGCCTTTAGTAAGTTGTTATCCACACAGATGCTCTTTCTCCTTCTCTTCTTCTGTTGCTTTCCTCTGCATGGCTGTTGCCATCTCTACAGACAAGCCTTCCTGTTATTTTTACAAGCCTTGTGGCAACCATATTGGTCCTAAATGCTCTACTCCTTCCACAGTGTGTTTTTTTCCCACCCAACACTTCTGCAAGTCTCACCCCTAAACACCCACATCATGCCTGCACTTTGCCTGCCAATTACATGGGTGTTTTCTTCCTTCGCTGAAGCCTGCACATGAAAACAGCACAACAATTTGTGACAGATCATTAAATCAGCAAGTTGTTGAGTCAAACACTGAGCTCTGAAGAAGCATTTTGTTCCAGCTCTTTAAAAGTTTTCTTCTATTCCCCCAGGGTATACAAGTCGGAGAAAAGTGTCGGAAAATTGAAAAAAAAACTGGTGGATGCCTTCTTGAATGGAAATTAAGGTTAGAACTAAGTGACTTGTATACAGTGTTGGTAGGTTTAAAACAATGTGTGTCATAAACAAAAATAATAAGGGCTAGCACCAATATTTTAAATGATAATTATTCTGGACAGCTACTAAAAATACATTCTACTTTTTAAGGTTCCCCTGAAATTAGGAGACTCTAAAGACAACCTACCTAATGATTTTCCTTCCAAACCAAAAGCTATTATCCTATGTATACATCTTAACTAGATACTAGTTAGGGGATATTTAACTATATACTATATATTAGTTAAGGGAAATGTTAAAGAAATGATTCTATGGAAAAATCACATCTATTTTTTTCAGTTGAAAGATTTCCTGTGGAAATAATCATGTGGTAAATGCTTTATCTGTGTAAAACTTTATGGGGATAATGAAATTTGAATGAACTTCAAATGTTCTAGCTTTGAAATGAATCAGAAGACTTGGAATCATTCAGAAAGATTCAACTACAATTTGGAGGTTTGATGGACTTTCCAACATGTTGGAAGAAATATCCAGATCCAGTTCCAAGCCGGGAGAAAGGCACTGGAGACAAAATGGAGGCTGGAGGCTGATTGGAAAGAGGGTCCATTTACTGATGAAGCAGAACCACCAAGCACGTGTGATTCTGGGTAGCTGACCACATGGAGTTGAGAGTGAGGGGTTTTAATACTTTCTCTTGGGCTTTGCACTTGAACTTCCTGTTCCTGTGCAAGAACATGTATTCTATTGGCTGTTGTACGGGTCATAGCTGGCTCTGTAGCTCCCAGGTTTGGCTGAAGTTTGGCTGATACAATGAAGGGGCTTGTTGGGCAATTCCTATTGTGGCTGAGGGCTAATCCTACTTTTGTTCAGACCTTGCTGCAGGGAATTTGCTTATGACCAGAGTTAGCTATCTCTTTATCTCGTAAGTGCTGACATCTACTGAGGGCTATTAAGAAAGGTGGGGGCTGCTTTCCAAGAGCATGTTTCTCCATTTCTCATCCAGGGAAATATAATATTCTGCCTTTTTAATATTTCTCAAAATATTTCATTCTTCTAGGAGAGGGGTGGGTGCTAACTTTCTACAAATGCTTTCTTTCTTTATAGAGCCACAAGAGTCAGACTCTTCCCATAAGTTGGATGAGTGGTTTGAGAGGCTACAGCTAATGTGAATGCCCTAACCTATTCCTTTCATCATCCTCACAAGCCTGCCTATCAGAATACTTGGGGAAGAGAGTTCATTTACTCCACTCATTTCTAAAATTTTAAGCATACACATGGAACGACTTTCTTCTACGACTTTCTTCTTCTTCTTCTTCTTTGTTATTCAAAAAAAAAAGCCTACCTTTGTCAACAATTCATTTTAACCCCGCCAGCTCAGAAAAGCAAGAGGATGACGGGTTTGTCAAACTTTAACAACAGCTTATTTCTAAACAGCTTCTATTTAAAAAAAAAATAAGTTGGACTATAAGACTTTCTGCACTGGCTCAGCACAATGTCTCAGTAGGCGAAAAGAAGTGGAGGGAAAAGATTTTAAAAAGTTATTGTGGTAAAATAACTGTTTAGCTGAAACTTGAAAGAATTGATGCTCTTTAAAAAGTCTACCATAGCTGCTATTTTGATTGGATTCAGCCAAAAAAATTGAAGCAATATAGGTATTTTATTGTATATATTTTTAACGGGAGTGGGTGGGTGGGCGTGTGTGAAATTAAATTTCAGAGCTAAAATTAGTTTAATTTTATTTTCTTTTAATCTCAAATTAAGATAGAATCTTATCACCTTCCTATGCTTACTTTTAATTGGATCTTGGTTGATTCACACCTTCCTGTTTGACTAGCCTTACATCAAAAGCAAATACCCGCCTGTATATATATACTGAAATTTCACCTTGTACCATAAAATGTAGTCATTTATAGAAAGTCAATTTGGTTTAAAGAAAAGACTAAATTAACATAACAATTTTAAGCCAGATAGTTTCTATTGTTAAAAATGTAAGTCTAACTTGCTGCAGAAAACTTTGCTGAAGAAATCAGTCAAAAAGGTTTAATAGGTAATGCAGCCAATCAGATTCCAAAACTTCACTTATACAGCCAGATGACCTTGGCAAGCTGTAGTTGTGTGATAACACCTGAATTGTAGAATGAGCTCCAAAGAAAATGCATGAAGGTATGAAGAAAAAGTTTTGCCGAGCACCTAGAAAAGAATATTTCAAAAAGACAAATGTTGAGAATTGGAAGGATTTGTTTAAGCCAGACACATTTTTTGTAAATGGCTTATAACAATAACCTTACTTATGATCTACCACATAGTAATAATTCTGTTGCTTTCAACTCCTTAAATCTGGCAAAAGTCCAAAGGACTAGTCTGTCTGTCTGTCTCTCTGTCTGTCTGTCTGTCTAGTCCTCTGTACAAGAGCTTTTGTTTAAATGGAAGAACATCCCTGAATCCCTTTGGCTCCTTCTCAAAACTGCTCAATATGCAGAAAACAATGCAAAGCTAAAAGGGCAACGTCAGGGGAAGAAAGAGCCATACAGCTCACTACCGATTAATCATGTCCAACTTTGCATGGATGATGTATGAAGATGCTGTACCTCTCAATCTCCTTATTGCTATATCAGTAAATTGGAGAATTTTCCATATTCTTAATTGGCTAGTTTGGCCAGGTGATTCAGTTTAGAAATCACTTGCCATCTTCCTTAGACAATGGCAAACTGATAAACCTGACAATCAGAGGCTTCTGTAGAATCTAATGGTTTTATCAGTAAGACAAACAAGCATTGCAAAGCCTTTATATATGTGCATGAAACATTACGATGCATACAAAAAAGGGGGAAATAGTAGAACAGAAATATTAAATAATAAAAAGTATGGATTATAAGGCAGCTAAAATGGTGACTTCAGTGCAGCTAAAGTGATGACACAGCTTATGCAGTGGCTCAGTGGCTAAGATGCTGAGCTTGTTGATTGAAAGGTCGGCAGTTCAGCGGTTCGAATCCCTAGTGCCGCGTAACGGGGTGAGCTCCCGTTACTTGTCCCAGCTTCTGCCAACCTAGCAGTTCGAAAGCACGTAAAAAATGCAAGTAGAAAAATAGGGACCACCTTTGGTGTGAAGGTAACAATGTTCCGTGCACCTTTGGTGTTTAGTCATGCTGGCCACATGACCATGGAGATGTCTTCGGACAGCGCTGGCTCTTCAGCTTTGAAACGGAGATGAGCACCGCCCCCTAGAGTCGGGAATGACTAGCACATATGTGCGAGGGGAACCTTTACCTTTACCTTTAAAGTGGAAACACAAATATAAATCAAGATAATAACCCATGTAAGGATTTTCTACTGCTTATATAAAAGAAGTTGGCTAAAATTTTGAAAATCAAAGTAGAAATACAAATGATAAACCAAGAGAATAACCTGAACGAAGACTTTTTTCTGGATTTACAAAAAAGATTTGTTAAAGCCTCAAAGAAGAAAAAGAGAAATTGAACAGAGACCAAATCCTATAACAACATCCGAATGAATTAAAGATCAAGATTGTCAGAAGAAAAGGAAGAAATATAAAATTGGTTTGTTTGGCCAAGGTTACAATAAGACATGTTTCTATGAAGGTCTGGTAACCATCTCTTGATATCAGGACTGAAAAGTTTTTTCAGTCGTATGGATTTCAATATAGCTAAGGGATGGGTCATAGGATGAAGAGATATTTGTAACCTTATATTTCCTTTCTCTTTGGTTTTCTTACTTTCTTCTTTTTCTTTTTCCTTCTTTCCTCTTTTTATTTTCTTTCTTTCTATTTCTCCTTTTCTCTGAATTTAGCTTTTAAGATAACCTTTTATTGTCATTTTTTTTCCTGCGGGCATGCTGGCACATGTTAAAAATGAAATTCTGTTGCCTGCTCTCAAAAGTGTACACATACATAACACACATATACACATGCTATATACATACATATACATACCTACACTCTAACACCGTGATGGTGAGCCTATGGCACGCGTGCCACAAGTGGCACGTGGAGCCATATCGGTGGGCACACGAGCTCAGGTCTGGCGCCCATGTGGGCGCCGGCCAGCTGATTTTCGGGCCTTCTGGGCCCACTGGGAGTTGGGAAACAGGCTGTTTCCAGCCTCTGGAGGGGGTGGGGAAGGCCCATTTTTTGTTCCCCCCAAGCTCCAGAGCCTTTCTAGGAGCCTGAGGAGGGCGAAAACGGTCTTCCCCACCCCCCCGGAGGTCCCCTGCGGGTCGGAAACGTTCCATTTGCCGACTTCCGGTTGGACCGGAAGTCCCATTTTTTTGCTCTCCCCAGGCTTCAGAGCCTTTCTAGGAGCCTGGGGAGGGGAAAAACAACCTTCCCCACCCCCCAATGGGCCATTGGGAAATGGGCCATTTCTGGCCTCTGGAGGGCCTCCAGTGGGGTGGGGAAGGCTGTTTTCGCCCTCCCCAGGCTCCTAGAAAGGCTCTGAAGCCTGGTGAGAGCGAAAAACGGGCGTGCCATCGTGTGCCGGGAGCGGGGGGGTGTCACGCGTGCATGCGCGGGGGGGCGCATGGAATTATGGGTGTGGGAACGCACGTGCATGACCCCCCCCTGCACTCCCCCCTTTTGGCACACGAACCAAAAAAGGTTCGCCATCACTGCTCTAACATATAAATACATATAAATATTAATCACTGTCCATCTTGAATACATAGCGGAAAGAGGAAACTTGAGAGTTCACAAGGTTGATACTGTATGGAACAAAACTGTGGCTGAATCTGGATGTTCTTCAGATACCACGAAGCCTTCTCCTAGAAGGTAACAAGGAAAACAGGTCATGAAGAAGATGTGTAGCATCCCAGACAAACCTACAGATGCTGCTCAAGCATCGCTTATATGCCGTGTCCTGGATAGAAGGAAGTGAACTACCAATAATCTTTTCTGCCATCCTCACCACTCTCTGCACCGCCTTCCTGTCTGAAGCAGTAATGCTTCTAAACCACACAGTAATGCAGTATGACAGGATGTTCTCGATTGTCCCTCTATAGAAAGTGGTAAGGACAGGGGGAGGAAGATGTACTTTTCTCATGAGACATAGAAAATGCAGACGCTGCTGTGCCCGTTTCACCAGTGTCTCGCTGTTGAGCGACCTAGCCAGCCTACTCATTAGCTGCACACCCAGAAATTTGATAATGCTAACCATCACAAAAAGTATATTTACTTTTACTATTGTAATCAAAAACATCTTCAAAAATAGCACTAGCACTTAGCACTTAGACTCACTATAACAAGGCAAAATTATGCTATGGTTTCATTATATCTCAAGAACAAGTGAAGTCTTCTGTTTCTTTCCAGGAACTCATGCAGCTGCTTCAAAGATTCTCTCAGTTGACTGAACATGTATGGGTTTTGCCCCCTTCCTTTCTTTTCTTGCTTGCAAACACATAATCAAAATGTGTTTCAATTACTCATAGCCCTGTAGCCATCTTGGGACCGACTGGCACAAAACTATATTTAGAAAATGTATAGAAGTCTTTAAGGGATACGGGGTCTCACTTGGTAGTTGTATGATTTTAATGAAGACGTAATTTGAATGTATAATTGCTCATGTGAAATGAGAGTTACATTAAGATTTTATCCAAGAGAGACCAATCTTAAAAGTTGAATGAACTGAATTCTTAGCCAAACATTCTTGTAAGGAGTTAACCTGAATGATTTAGCTATTTGATTGAAGTAAAAAAAAAAAGAGTTTTGCCTACACAGTTATTTCTGCACTCTATTTTGATAGTCCTGTGATATTAATATCAAAGCATCTCTGCAACTGGACAAGGAATAAAGATGAAGTACTCTTTCATGTTATTACTGATCTAATAATTAGGCAACATTGCAAGATTCCTGTGGAGTTCACAGTTCAATGTTCTGCAATTTCTTCCGTAGTTAAATGTGAAGCCTATATTTATAAAGCCAATTTCTTTCCTAGAACTACAATAGGATCAGCAAAACAAGATTTAAGCCTCCTCCTACTTCATTGCTTATATATCACTGAAAACACACATGTATTGAAGAATTTGCTTGTGGCAGAAAAAAGAAGTATGTCGTAAACCAAGCATAAGCAGCATTTGAAAGAAGTGGAGGCCATTTTCTGACTTAATAAAGGGGTACAAGAGCTCCATCAGTGATGTGATATCATCACCAGGAGGCAAGGAGATCTTTGAGGCTCTTTTAAGATGGGAATCAGAGCAGGCAACCCACTCAGATCCCCTCCCCTCTAATCCTAGAAAAATGTCTGCTCCTGAGCTGGTTTCCCACTTTTTTTGCCCAGAGTAGAAATTTTAAGTGAGGATGGGAAACACTACCTTCCAGAGACTTCTCACTCTTATTTCTCCCCTTAAAACCCTTTTTTAAAAAAACTGAAAAATAGGCTAAAAATTTTTCCAGGAAAAAAGGACAATTTCTGACTGTTGCGAGGGATGGATCAAGAGTGGGAATGGGAAATCAAATGTAATGGAATGAGATTATGAAGCCTCCTGCATCAACCACTTTTCTCCAGTTGCATCCAATTATGGCAGCATGATCTCACTTCCCTGGGTGGAAATTCATAAAAACTGCAGGTCTCAGTTTGCCTATTTCTTCCTAAATAGTAGAACAGATTTTAATCTCCAGCAGCACTGATGTAACTGAGAAGCTGAAAATGAACTGGAGAGTGTCATGGATCTGTACAAAATCCATGGTCTGAAACCAGGGGTGGGTTCCACTTACCTTCCCCACCGGTTCGCATCGCGACGTTTTACGCGTGCGTGCTTGCTCTGCTCGCGCGCGTGCGTGCACGTTCCCTCGCGCAATTTTGCTTCCACGCATGCTCAGTAGCTGCAATCAGCCCAAAACACAGCTGAGGAGCTGATCAGCTGTGCTTCGGGCAAAGGAATAAAGGTCAGTATAAACCCAGGGGCGGACGGGAGGGCCCTTTTTCAAGCAGCAGAACAGTAAAAAATTCACAAAAAAAGATGGCGGCGCCCACGGACCAGCACCGACTGAACCGGATCCGTGACATCACCAGCGGGTCGCTAACAGTTCGAGCGATCCAGTCCAAACCGGGAGGAACCCACCCCTGGTCTGAACAGCTGTATAGTAAACACCAGTTTAGACTGGCAAGGCTGAAATCCAATTATAACACCTCGGAGCTTCATATGCATAAGTTAAATTCTGTAATCCATTTCAATTTAGAAAAGGAATGCTGGGCACAAATGGGGCCATTAGCTCTTTAGAGACGTGGTAGAAAGTACAGGACTGCCATCCAGTGACCACTAATGAGCTTAGGCAAGTGGTTCATATTTCACATGTCTTGATGGAACATAAATAGATGGTTGAGAGTAATCCATATATTGCAAATATATTCTTCTTCATAGGCACTGGATAACTGAGTCAAGGGATTTATTCAAGTTGGCAATGTGATAAATGATATGGGCATGGAAGCATGATGCATGGCAGGGGTGGGTTCTAACTTACCTCGCTGCCAGTTCACTTCCTCCCACGCTGCGTGGGCATGCCGCATAGGCGCGTACATGCCTCATGGGCGCGCACGCACCTCGTGTGTGCGCACGCACGCACGCATGTGCAGTGCAAAAAAATATTTTTTTTAAAAAAGCCAAAAACAAGATGGTGACGCATGCGCAGTGCCGGAAACTTGGCTTCTGCACATGCGCAGAAGAAAAAAAAATTCAAAAAAATAAAAAAAATTCAAAAAAAAGATGGCGGCGCCCACGGACAGGCACCGACTGAACCGGATCCGTGACATCATCGTGACATCACCAGCGGGTTGCTACCGGTTCGGGAGAACTGGTCTGAACCGGGAGGAACCCACCTCTGGTGCATGGGATACTGCCATTTTTGCTTTACTACATCATCATAAAGAGTCCTGCTAGTATTGGCTGCTATTTGTGCCTACACCCTTCTAGGAGAGCTGATTACCACAAGTAGGGAACTTAGATCTTTTGACTCCCTGTCCCCCCACCCCTTGTATGTTTTTTTGTGTGGCCGAACAAACATAGCTTCTTGCTGATATGTAAATCTCTTGGGAAGGAAGGTATTTAATCCACCCAGGGGTCATTCATTTTGCTCCTACTGAAAATAAACCTTAAAACCAGGGTTCTGATTTTGATTTCATTCTTAAGTTGTCCTTACTAACAAAAGATGCTGTGTGAACATTTGTTTGTATCAAAGTGCTATTACTGTATAGTATATAAGCAGATGTTTGATAGGACTTGTGAGAGTTAAAAGTCCAATGCTTCTGCATAGATCTAGGTTGATTGTGAAAACCCTCCACTATGGATTCCATAGTACAAAACAGCCATTTTCCTTTCCCTTATGAAGTTACATCATCATAGAAAGATTTTGAGGAACACAGATTATTCTCAGATCTCTGGTTTGGAACCATTGGTATACAACCTGCAGTTTTGGCACACAAAGATACTATTTTCTGGCCCTCTGTCAGTCTCTCCCTTTGCTTTGCATGCTATCCCATTATGGATTCAATGCTCTTGCCAGTTGCCCCATCTATATATTGCCTTGTTAAGAATTTGCTGTTGCTTTGGGTAAAATAGATCAGCAGATATTATAAGAGATTTGACAGCTAATGATAGGAGTGCTTTTGTATGAGAGAGAGAGAGAGAGAGAGAGAGAGAGAGAGAGAGAGAGAGAGAGAGAGAGAGAGAGAGAGATTAGCCCCTATCCTTACAATGACCATTTTCCTTTTCCCCCCCAAATGGATTTGTTGATTGTCAGCACTATTTGTAAACTGATTTAGGAGGTTATGGTGGCCTAAATAATTGTGACAGATGTATCAAGCTGCCTTTGATTTAGAAACAAACCAAACTAAAATTATGCATGCAACATCTAAGAAAAGAAGGTTTTAAAACATCTTTTAAAAACCTCAAGCTAAGCCTAAGGCAGGATAGCAAGATGTTGGGGGAAAATATTTTTCCTTTGGATGGAGGGGGAATAAATCAGCATAATATATGCCATTGTGATAGCAGTATGCACTAAACAAAGTATATAACCACTTCTCCCTATATTAAATAAATACATTCAACTCCCACAGCCACAATCCTGATTTCTTTAGGTCCAAATCAAAGGAATAAGCTTACAATTAAGACACCAGAGGAAGGAAGGAAATCCCTTTGCTGTGTGCAAATTAGTTCAGCCACAAAGAGCTGCAACAGTTCTTTTTTCTGGTTAGGGAACCCCATTTGGTTTAATCTGATTAGGGAAGAAAATTATTACCTTGAGACAAAAAAAAACCTAATAACACAAATAAGGAAGATCATGGTGGGAGAAAAGAAACCTAAATCTTTTAGCTTCAAACCTAAAATGTAGCTGCTAAGAATTACCTAAGGAGACCTGGAGAGCAAGCAAAATAGGAGAAATGCTGTATTTGCTCCTTTGGATTTTATGATTTAATGGTGGAGATTTCACAGTATGAGGAAAACTGTTGAAATAGAATTGGCTCCGTGACAAATATGAAACTTCTCAACTCCCCTCTTCAAAAATCAAGATAGGGGCTTTTCCCCTAATCACAGGCAGGGAGAAAATATTTTTGTGAAATCTTTCCACTATTCTCATTTTCATTTTCCACACAGGAAAATAATGTACTGATCTAATATTGTTATAGCAATGGGTTTTCTTTAGCATCACTGATAAGTTACTCAATGTTCCCAACAGAGAGCAGGAAATTTTGAAGCTATGACACATTCATACAATCACCACTGTGGGAATAAAATCCCCTCACGAATGAAGGCGAATATACATGTCCCAGGATAATGTCGCAAGATCCAATCTGGTCATCGGGACCAGAGTTTTAGTCTTCCAAGCTTTCCAACTCATGCTGGAACCCATCCTGTGTGCATTGGGCTATTCCATGTGTAGTACAATTCCGTACTACACATGGAACAGCCCAGGGCACACTTTCTGGACAGAAAGAAGTTCCCTGAATATGGACTCCAGCACAAATCCGAAAGCTTGGAAGACTAAAACTCTGGTCCCGATTACCGACTCAGGTTGGATCCTGCATAAAATCCCCTTTGTAGAATCTTTGTAGAATTGTAATACCTGAAAAGAACATTATATAGCCTACTTGCATCTTTAAGGGTCCAAAATAGAATCTGAAGATAATCTTAATGAGTTTTGACAGAAGGACAACTTATACTGCTAGAAAAGTACATGATGACCAGTGGTGGGTTGCTCCGGTTCGGCCCGGTTCTGCAAACTGGTAGTGGCGGTGGCGGGAGGCTCTGCCCACCCGCCCGGGATTCTTCTGCGCATGCGCAGAAGTGTCTGTTGTGGTCTGCCAGCGGCCTGTGCAGCTGGCGGCAGAGCCGGACAGCGAGGAGGCTGGAGAAGGCCAGAGGCAGGGATTCAGCCAGGGCCTTCAGAACCTCCAGAGGCTGCCATGAGTGAAGAAGAAGAAGAAGAAGAGCCTGTTCTCAATGCGCGCGTGCGCAGAGCTGCCAAAAAGCAGGAATGGCTCCTGAGGAGAAGGACTACTCGGGAGTAAGGCTTGGGGATAATTGGCCACTCCCATAGCCTATTTAAGTGAGGAAAACGACTGAGGAATTTGCAGGAAACAACTTCGTTCATTTCACATCCTTGTCTTTGAATTCAAACCTCTGTTCTGCTCCCGATTGAAATCGTCAAAGTTGCCTGCAAATTGTTCCTGGGCGTTTTGCCAAAAACAGTAAGATTCGTGTGGCTTATCTGCTGTTATCTGAAAGACTCAGACTTGTGTTCTTTTGCTTGGACTATTGCCGACTGTTAAGGAGATTAATTAACAGCCGTTGCACAGAAAAGACTAGTTTACACTTTATTTGAATTTAGGACGACTGCTAAGTAAGACAATTAGTAGCCGTTACTATTAAAACAAGGTTTGTACGGACGCTGTTTGTGCTGTGTTCCTTTGTCAGTACGCTGGGTCAGAACAGCATTGCGCACGCAAGCGCGAACCGGTAGCAACAGGTTTTAGAACCCACTACTGATGATGACACTTAAGGAAGAAAGAGATGAGAGGTACATAATAATCAAGATGTATAGGTCTAACACAATCCATTCATTGACTCAGAAAATTAGTGATACTTGAAATGGTTCAATATACTGCTAATGCAGGAGTGGGTGACTTACAGACCATGGACTTTATATGCTTCCCAGTAACCATGTGTGACCCCAACACCCTGAAAATGTGCTACTAACAGGGGCTCATTTTGCTGAATTTGGAGGAGTTAAGGATGAGGATAAGAAGCTCTTGCTCTTATTCCCATGACTAAAACCATGATTATTCAAACATTGCCCATCTCATAGTAATTTTATAGAACTATACAAATATTCAATTTAGACATTCAATTTGAAGTCAATTAGACTGCATCTTTGAGTCAAATCAATTTTCTGAATCAAATGAGAAAGTTGATTGAAACTGTTGACTTGAATCAAATGGCTCCAAATCATTTATGTATACATACAAAACCTTTTATGTACACATAGAAACAACTTTTATAAAAAATACTAATTTTCTAAATCAAATTGACTCAATTTGATAATTTGATTTGAACATCCAAATTAAATTAGATCTATTTTCCAAATCAATTGAAACTGTCAAGTCAAATTGGATTGATTTTGCAAATAAAATAGACCATTCAAATTGGATTTTACCTGATTCAAAGATGTCTACCCAGGCAACAGCTTCTCACAATATTTGCAACCTGTTTTTTTCCCTTTCACTTAGAGCAGTGATGGCAAATGTCAGAGCAAACCACAGGAGATGGGTGTTCTTCAAGGAATCAGATCTTATAGGGCTTTATAGGTCACAGCCAGCAAATAAATTGTACCTAGAAGCAAACTGGCAACCGGTGCAGCTTATGAAGCAGGATTATAACATAGGCACTTCAAAGCATGCCCATTACTGCACACATGGCTGCTTTCTGAACCAGTTGAACTTTTGAGTGGTCTTGTCTGTGGAGATTCTCAGTCATCCAGGTCATGGTTGTCCCAAAGGTGCTTTTTCAAGAGGCAACTGGACTTTCTGGTTTTTCTTTGAAGATGTTTTGCTTCTCATCCAAGAAGCTTCTTCAGTTCAGCTCTTCTGGAGCTTTTGAACTGGTCTTCAGTAGCCACCACTCATTGTTAAGCAAGGACTGAGGAACCTGTGGCTTATTTCTATCAGTCCCATTCAGCATATCCAATAGTATCTGGACAGTCACTGGCTTGTTATTTCTGATTTAAGGAGAGGTTTTTTTTGCCTCCCCATAAAGCAAAGTTCTCATAATGTGTTTTCCTTCAGATAAAAATACAATCAGCACTCAGAATTACCCTGTAGCAACAACTGCATAAATGACAAATAGTTTGAAGGTCACAGGTGGAGCTCTGGATGCATGGGGAACATAATATTCAATCCATTTGCAATAGGTTATAATAAGGTCAGCAAGTTCATATAATGGTTAAAGTGCTGGACTGGAAACCAGGTTACCATGAGTTCTCTCCCTTAGGCATGACAGCCAGATGGGCGACTTTGGATCATTCTTTTACAGACCAAGGAACCTCATACAGCTATTGCAGGGAGAATGGGTGGGAACATTATGGATGCTTCTTTGTATTGTACAAAATAAAGGGGGCTATAAATCTAGTGATAAAAATAAAAAAATAAACTAAGAGTATGTGGAATGAGGAATAATGCATCTGTCCTCAGTGAACGTGTTTGCTCCCAAGCTGTGCAGTCTATTCCAATCTGTCTTTGCCCCATATATTGAAAATACAGCCAGTGAAAATGGACTTAGGATGCAGTCCAAGAAAATGAACTAATCTGTTCTGAAGTGTTCATATTGAAGTGGGTGTGAAATGTATGAAGTTCATGACAGTGATCAGTAAAAGCTATAATGCTTTCTGTCAATGAAATATCAAGGCAATTTAGAAAGGTTGCTGTTCCACTGCTATCGAAATAAGAGGGAACTGCTTGGGATAATAACTTGTCAACAAAATAAGGTATGCCCAGGGGCAATGCCATTTCTACGATATCTCTGAAAACACAATAGAATTGTTTTCTTAAAAATGGGGTAGAAGAAGGCATGTTTATTTTTGTGACATATATATATGCCACAAAAACAAACATGCCTTCTTTTAACGTTTAATGCTGAAATGAGTTTGTAGACATGATTTCAGAATACTGGGTTACAAAACCAAAATACTTCTTTGCCGATTAAAATAATAAATGATCAAATTTTTGCCAAAATTTAAAATGCTGGGGCTTAAAATCAAGGTACAATTGACTCACGTGCATTTTTAGACGATGGCGTAGGTCCACATCCACCAAAATTATCTCCATGTGGGAAAAGTGAATTGACTTTAAAATGATGTTTGCATTTATCACCGTTGCTTACTTTTTTGTTTCTTTTGAAATCATTAATTGTACGTGCAAAGGGCGCCTCAACAGGTTGGATTCAACTTGGAAACAGAAAAAGTAATTCTTAACTGGCACAGAGGGGCTCATTGACCGCAGTGGGATGCTCCCATTCACAAGATAGCAGAAAGATTTGTAGGTGTAGATCAACTAGACATGGTGGAGATGGGGGCATGATCTACTGGATCCAAGCTTGAAGGATAGGATTTCCAAGGAAAAAAAGGAAGAAAACCTGCTCCAGCCTTTTGCCCTAGCCAGGAAGACCCCACAGGTCATTAGAAGTGGTGAGTCACCTGCCCTACTGTTCCCACTCACTCCAGTTAGGATTGCTCTGCTCATGGATGAAGGTTCAGTTATCAGGCACTACAGATAGAAATCAAGCAGGGAAGCAAGTTTTGCTCTTCTATCTTGTTTTTGCTGCTGATGCATTTTGTAACCACTGAGGCTTCAATAATAAATTTTGATTAGAGTTCTTCTCAGTCTTTCAATCAATTCACTCATTTCACTGGGATGTGTGGGTAGAAGATCAATGGTGAAGATAAAACAGATGGAGAGAAGAGAAGCCAGTTTATTCCACTACCTAGTGGAGAAAGAAGTTGTCATTGTCTGTTCCTAAACAGCTGCCGTTCTGGTGACATAAACTGTTCACCTGGCCATTCAAATTAAGAATGTCAAAAGAAGAGAAGCCTGGTTTCCTTTTTCTTCGTGCACAGCCTGTTCCTTTGGTGTGTACTATCTTTTGGATTGTACATCTGAAAGCAAGGATTGTCTTATTAATGATATTTGTTAACTACTTTGGGATTGTTTTGGCTAAAGAGCAGATGATAGAAAAATCAACAATAAATAACCAGGAATGGATGTTAGCATCATTCATGAAAAATCTGTTGTATGAACTTAGTGAACATCATAGATAACCTGAAGAGAGTTCATTAGGTCAGAGATCTTAATTCTGAGTCTAAAAGAGAAGTTTCCTCCCCCCCCCCAAAGGTGAGGGATAGCAGGCATGAGTTATCACTATTTAAGCATGTTGAGATAGTAGCATACAGTAACAGTGAATGGAGTGAACAAAAAAGATTACACAGTAGTGATCCTACCAAGTGTGTGTTTTACTTCCAAACTGTCCAATGTTCTTTATTGCTATGTAAGGTGTTATAGCTCAAACCTTGACCGATCTTGTCTAGGCTTGGGAGCTAAGCAAGGTTAGACCTTATTGATACTAGGATGGAATCTCAAAAACATCCTGGCAGAAGGCAATGGTAAGCCACTTCCATTTGTTGCCAATAAAACTGCATGGGTTTATCAAAGAAGCCACTAGGAGTCCATTCAAGAAAGCTTTTCACTTTACATGAAGGTGATGTAATAGGGAAAATGATGTGTGACTCACGGTGTTCCATGTCTTGATAGAGTAGTTGGTCCTAGGCAGAGGTGGGTTGCTGCCGGTTCGGACTGGTTCATTAGAACCGGTAGCGAAAATTTACCGCCGCTGGCCGAACTGGCAGCAAAGACGGGTGGTCCACGCTCCTGAACCGGTTCTCTGGTCGCCGCGGCTTGAAAAATAACCCTCTGCGCATGCACAAAGGCTTCTGCGCATGTGCAGAGGGTCATTTCTGGGTGTTTTGCGCAATGCAACGGGGCCGCGCGCACGAGCAAAGCGATCAGAACCGGTAGGGAAGGTTAGTAGAACCCACCCCTGGTCCTAGGTAAAATTTATTTAAGGACTTCCCAAATAATGGAATAACATATAATTAGAACAACACTGGAGGTCTGAGATGATCGCAGGATTCAGAGAACATGTTCTAAAAACTCCCTATTTTATTTCAATGAACAGAATTAATATTGATCTTTATCTATGTTGGGCTCTTTTAAATAGGGTAATAATTAGCGTTGAAAAGGGTCCAATGAAAAGTGTTATTTTTCCAAAGTTGTTTTAAAAATATCCAAATTACTGCATGCATACCTTGGATGGGTTTACCCTGGAAATGTTTTTAAGTATATATATTATATTTTATTATATGTAGCTCTGAGGCGAGCAGATGCTTTGTCTGTCTCTCTGTGCAGCAGTTTCTGGAGTGCCCCAATATTTATCCCAAATTCAGTAATTCGTAATAATATAGGCATCAGTTTTATTCTGAGTCAGATTTTGTTCCATCTAGTCCAGGGATGTCAGACTTGATTTCATTGAGGGCCACATCAGGGTTGTGTTTGACCTCGGGGGACTGGGGTGGGCATGGCCAGTGTGGGCATGGCCAGCTTGATGTCACTTGTGTCGGGGGCACCTGTGGTAGCCCGAGTGCTCTGCCAGCGAAAACGGGCTCCCAAGCTCCATTTTTGGCTGCGATGGCTTCCTGCAACCCTCTGCCAGCAAAAACGGAGCTCGGGAGGGCTGTGCACAGCCCTTGCGAGCTCTGTTTTTGGCTTCCTGCAACCCTCTGCCCGCAAAAACAGAGCTTGGGAGGGCCGCACATGGCCCTCCCAAGCTCCGTTTTCTCTGGCAGAGGCACCATGGGCCGGTCCTTTGCTGTTTCCAGGGCGGCCCCATGGACCAGGTCCATGCAGCCCGTGGGCCTTGAGTTTCACACCCCTGATCTAGTCCAATGAAGTTTGCACTGACTTGCAGCAGTTTTCAAAAACTTTGCTTAACTTTACCTGAAAACAATGAGGATGAAACGTATGACCTTCTGCACACAGAACCTGTGTTCTAATGCTGAGCGATGGTTCTCATTTATCCATGCAGCTGTTTTGCAGATTCAGCTATTTTCTGTAACAAATTCTGTCTTCTTCACTGGTAGGAAGAAAGGATATGAAAGCTGGAACTTAAATATTAGTACTTATGGGTTTTAAATGATCAGCTCCCAGATGTGCTGGTTCAGCACATTATAACGGACAGCAATATGACAGATGTGCCAGCCACTGCAACTTGGTTTAATGGAAAATTAAGTTCACATACATGGGAGCAATTTGAATGTCCTATATTCCACAAAGTTTAAGCCATAATAAATATGTTTATGTTTAAGATGCCACAAGCCTCTCTATTATTTCTCCTTAAAACTTTACTATTAACTTCACCTTTATTCATTCTTAGAAAGTGTGGACAGATTATATTGTGCTTCATAAAAAAAATACTGAATAAAAGCATCAAGGGAGGAAGGGAAAAAAACATGCCAGTATGTGGTAGAGAGACAAAAAAAAAAACCAGGTATCAGGCTATATGTTGGGCTTAGACTTAGCAATAGCAATAGCATTTAGACTTATATACCGCTTCACAGTGCTTTACAGCCCTCTCTAAGCAGTTTAGAGAGTCAAACATATTGCCCCCAACAATTTGGGTCTTCATTTTACTGACCTCAGAAGGATGGAAGGCTGAGTCAACCTTGAGCCGGTCAGGATTGAGCTACTGGCAGCCGGCAGAGTTAGCCTGCAATACTGCATTCTAACCACTGCGCCACCACGGCTCATAAAATATCCTTAACACATAGGTCATATACAAATCATCATCATCATCATCAAACATCATCAACATCATTTTCCTAGAATTATTCCTGCAGGTGCAGGGTCCACTTTTTGGATTGACAAAATACAAATGTATACATATATTTATACATACATAAATATATATACAAATCATATACCTATCATATACAAATGTTAAATATAGAATGTATACAGCATTTTCTAATAGAATCCATTCTATGAAGCCAAATATTATAATTGAGGGAATAAAAACAGCAACATTTCAGTAACAGAAGGGTCCTTCTTTGCCATTTCAAGGATAAACAGATTTTTTCTGTAGGAGCTTTATATAGCTCCTACATGTATGAATGTATGTAGCTCCCACATAGGAGCTTTTGTCCCATACAAAAGGCTTTAAGGTACCGCAGAGCTCTTTTGGGGGGAGGGGGTTCTTAGCTGCAACTGAAATCCACCTTTCTGGAAAATGTGGCCCCTTTTCTTTTTAAGTTGTGCTGCTGCAATTTTGATAAAGCAACATGAGATATCACGATAGGAGTGTAAAGATAAGGATGGGAAATTTTATAGGGAGACAGTGTTTCTCCTCAGCTTTATTTTTCTTCAGTCAGATGCTTTCCCTTCCCATATAGGAACAATTTTTTTTCCTCCAGAAAACCCTACAATTTTGAACACACACATTTTGCTATGAAGCATCACAAGGAGCTAATTATCAGTTGCTGGTAAGCACAAAAGCTTTGTTTTTTAAGAGTTTAGATTTATAAAACAATATAGCTATTGTTTGGGAGCCTTTCACCACCTAATCCTTCTCCCTAAGCTGCTTCTTTTAGATGGGGAAGGAGCATCATTACAGATGTTTCCAAGGAGAGAAACAAATGTACAGGCTGAGACTTCCAGAGACGGCTGGAGGAGCACCCATCACTCTTCAACTTTTATCAAAGTCATTGTAGAACAAACATGAGCTACATTGTCAAATAATTGATACCTTCCTACACTGCAAGTCAGCACTTTTTACCAACTTAAATTGTATGTACACGTGTACTACATGTGGTAAATATGGGAGCATCAACCCTGATTGTATTGCCATGGAATTTTTCTTCTTCTCCCATATAAAATTAAAAACTAAATAAGGCTGAAAATGGGAGGGAAATTGCAACCTTCTAACATCCTTGGAAATGTCTGGGAGTCTTAAAAACATGGCTGTTGAAAGACTGTGTGCTGCCAGAAAACAGCAAGGAGCAAAATGACAAGGAAGAAAATGTAGCTGGGCTATTTGTGTTGTGGTCAAAGAACAAGTATGTCCCCTAAAACTATATGGTGGAATATCTCAAATGTTATTCTTCTTTTGAAAATTCTTGGTAAAGCACTATTTGTTGCTAATAATACAAGTTATGCATACTGTCCATCTAAAGCCAATAACCTTTAGGTGGCTAGCTATACAAAACCAAAATAAAATAGAATGAAAAATGTAATTAAAAGCAAATACAATAAATGCAAACAGCCAAGAAATCCAGATCTCCCAGAAGATTGTGTCATAGGATGGGCACCATGCCATAGAAGGAACAACTCTTTAGTCCCACAAGATTGTGGGTTTTTTCACTCTGGGGTCTGAAGCATGACCATCCTTTCAGATCTGGTGTGGCAGACAGAAACTATGGGAGACAGGCAGTCTTGCAAATAATGTGCCATATGCAGCTGAAAACTGATAATTAACATCTTGTATTATAACTTGAAGTTTGCTGCCTGCAGCATTATATGGGCAAATGAAAGTGCACTCAATATTAGTATCATGTACACCACTACATTCTATCAATCAATCAGAATAGAGCTGGAAGGGACATTGGAGGTCTTCTAGTCCAGCCCCCTGCTCAAGCAGGAGACCCTATACCATTTCAGACAGTGGCTGTCCAGTCTCTTCTTAAAAACCTCCAGCGATGAAGCACCTACAACGTCTGAAGGCAAGCTGTTCCACTGGTTAATTGTCCTCACTGTTAGGAAGTTTCTCCTTAATTGCTTCTCTCCTTGATTAGTTTCTATCCATTTTTTCTTGTCCTGCCCTCTGGTGTTTTGGAAAATAATTCTAGATCAGTTGAAACTTCCAAATTCTTTTCAAGGACATCACATGTACAGTGCACTGAATTTATCCAAATGGAAGCAACTAAAGTGTTCATGACCAGGAGCAGAGCTTGTACATAAAATGGATTTGTGAAAGGCCCTCCTATTCTCAGCTACTACCTGCTCCACAAGCAAAAGTTATGTCCAGAGGGATCCCAGATTGCCTACCAATTTTATCCGGGGAAGCACCATCCAGTATAGATGTAACAGCTCCACAACCAAGAGACCCAAAACCTGAGAAACATTCATTTCTGCAAAGATTAGGATATAACTTGTTCATTCCCATCCAGAATCCCCACTGCCTCCACTGCTGGGTACACACCTTGACAACATCACTTGTAAAGCTCAGAGTGGAGATATATATCTGCCAATAGATGTCCCCATTCAGCAACTTCATGTATATGTTCAATAGGAGACGAGAGAGAGTTAAATCTTGAGGCACCCCACAAAGCAGAGGTCTAGAACTAGATCTCTCCTCTCCATCACCACCCCCAAATGTAACCAGCCTTTGAGGAAAGAGGAGACCCATCATAAAACTGGAACCAGATCAGGAGCCAATCCAGAAGAATCCCAAGTTTTATGTTATTTAAAGCTGATAAGAGATCCATGAGGGCAAAGATAGATGGCCTACCATATCCTGAGATTCCCAAGCATAATCAATGCTATTTTAGTATTATAACCAGGCTTGGATCCTGAATGGAAAGAGTTCAGATAATCTATTTCAGAGCCCTTGAAGCTGGGATTCAATTACCCTCATCCTCACAAAAATTGTCCAGTACTTTTGGATATAAAGATATCTGCTTAAGGAGGGGATAGATCAACACATCTTTCAAAGCAAGTAAAATGATCCCCTCTTGCAAAGAAGCTTTCACTACAACTTGGATCCAAGTACATGTGATTTCCTCAAAGGTCTTGACCAGCCAGGACAGAGATGGATCTAATTTCAGGGGGTGAAATTCACATGTGGTGGAATTCACTGCCCCATGGGCCCAGTCCACTTCCTCAGGACTGACCAAATGAAACTCTTCCCAGATAACGAAGCAAGATCTTGATTCAATCAATTCCATAGGACCTTCTCAGCCAGAGTCCAATTCTGAGTAGATTGGAGCATTTTTTATCCAACAAATATCTAGAAAATTAGCACATAGAACCTGCAAAGGTTCCTCCAGTCCATCCTTATCAAGGGGGTACCTAACCACCAAAAATACAAGTGCTGACCAGCTATCTACAGATGCAATAAAAGTGGGAGATTTGTTTGTTTGTTTGTTTGTTTGTTTGTTTATAAAATTTATTGGCCGCCCATCTTACTATAGGGTAACTCTGGTCAGCTTATCGTTACATATACAGTTAAAACATAAAAACATAAAAAGTTAAAATCAGTGAAATAAGCCCATTTCACTGCTCATTGTGCCAAAAGGTAAATCTTAATAAAGATTTTTAGCTGCGCTGATCAGATTAGCTCTTGGTCTTCCTTTAGTGAAACTCTAAACATCTCTGGCAGCATTTCATCTCACCGTTTCATCTCACAAAGTTCCTCTAAAAAGCAAGTGGCTCTTGCAATCCATAAATATAATGGCTAGAAGCATGCACTGCTTCTTTTCCCAAAACTGATTGATTTACAACGGTTTATTTTCTTTTTAAAAGACTGAAGAAGAGTGGAAATTGACATTAAGTATATTTCTATAATACAGTTTATTTTGCCTTCCTTTTAATATACCAATTATCAGTTTTAATGGGAAGTAGGAGGTTGAATGTGACAAAATATTTCAGCAAAATCTGAAGTGACACTTGTTATAGAAACTCATTGAGTCAGCATAACATTCAGAAACTATCATTGGATCCAATCTGTAAAATTTTTGTCCAGTTTCCCACCTCCTCTTTTTAGGGAAGGTGGTGAAAAAAAATGGCTAGGAGGACCTTTGCGCAACTTTGTGTTGTGTGCCAGTTGCACCCTTACCTAGATTGTGAGGCCTTGCACATAGTTACTCAAGCCCTAGTCATCTCTTGATTAGATTACCACATGGGGCTACCCTGAAGAGTATTCAGAAGCTAAGGCTAGTGCAGAATGCAGCGGTGTACACAGTTCTGAGGTCAGGGTGGCACTGTTACAGAAGCTACATTGCTTACAAGTTTGCTTGCAGGTCCAATTCAAGATGTTATTACCATTGGAAACCCTCTATGGCATGGGTCCAGGGTATCTAAGAGCCATCTCACCCCAGTGGAACTAGCCAGCCCCACTTGCACCAGTAGAAGAAGCCTGCCATGGACCCCATCTGCGAAGGAATTCTGGTAGGCAGGCAGGAAAGGAAAAGACCTTTCCTACTATGGTCCTGTCCCTGTGGAACACTCTACCACCAGTGGTGAGAACTGCTTCCATCATTTTGGCCTTGCGAAAGGTATTAAAATTTGATTTTACCAGTTGGCTTAGGGCCCCAATGGAGGCACTCACTGCTGGAGGTGAAGAAGACCTCATCCCTGTGCTACCTGTCTCATAGTCCTGGGTTTGTTTTGTTTTGTTTTGTTTTGTTTTGTTTTTGGTACAGTTTTAAATTTTTAATTTGCATATTTTAAATATTTTAACTACTTTTCTATTTATCTTATTATAATCTGAAAGATGCCCAGAGTCACCTTATAGGGGAGATGGGCAGCATAAATATTTAATTAATAACAAACAAACAAACAAACAAACAAACAAACAATTCAGCTGTAAATTATATTAGGCATTTTTTGTGTTTTAATAATAATAATAATAATAATAATAATAATAATAATAATAATAATAATAATAATAATAATAATAATAATAATAATAATAATAATAATCCAACCAACTTTATTATTCAGTCTTGGTTGCAGTGAGCATATATAGTTTTCACAAAAATATATTGAAGGAAAAGACAGTGTAATTATTTGTGCTTTGAAGATGCTAGGAAAAATCAGTGTTCCATTGAGCATTATGTAAGAGACAATCTAGAGAAAATACAAAAGGGAACCATTATTTTTCTTTTAAGGCTATTCAGTTTTTTAAATGTTTCCCAAAGAATAGTAAACAGGCGTATTGAGGAATGTCTTCAAAATTAATTTCAGACATGGAGAGAGAGAGAAATTGATAAAGGGAACAACAATTCTGACTTCACTGGAATCATTAAGCAAACCCAATTAGCTGGTTTGGTAAACAATATTGACAGTGTATTTATTTTTCCTTTTGACAGTAAACATTTTATTGGTTTTAAAAAATGAAGTAGAATGTTTTAAAAATATTGAGCTTGCTGCTCATTAGTCTAAGCTTGTTAGATTTGTGATAAACAAGAACTTAATTAAAATGTTTTAAAATGCAAAACTTACTAGCAAATCTATGAAGCAGACAAAAACCCCTATTAAACCCCAAGTCTGTGGTATGATATCTTAGGGCAGAGTCCCAGAAAGTTATTTGAAATCAACCGTTAATGAAATATTCTTAAATAATGAGTTTTCAAAAATCATCTAATAATGTAAATTTTTCAATTTATCCCAACACAATAGTGAATGTGTTGTTGGGAAACTGCCAGCTAGACTGGAATGGGTAGTCAAGTTTATGACTTTTGCGGCTGTGCAAGGACTCTAAGCTAAGCCCATGTTTGACTCTCTCCCTTCCAGTCTAGCTGGCAGTTTCCCAATGTATATCTAATTGCAGTGGTTCAGTTGGATCAAATTTTCATCACTATGACTTTTTGTTATCTCTACTAAGTGGGAAGGGTATCTGATTATGGATAATTAATCAGAGGTTTGGAGAAATAAAATTAAACAGAATATATATGATGCCTATAAAGCAAGAACCAAGATATACAGTGTAAGGCAAGATGGGATTATCTAGTGGCTATACAAAACTGATCTGGCTGAACTGGTAGTTGAGTACTTATTTAATAGTGGAGATTAGTCATTAAGTTGTTATCTACAAAGACTATAAAAGAAACCCCCCAAAATCAAAGACATGCATAAATGATACAGTTAACAGAGATTTATTTAAAATGGTACACAATGAAATGAAATACATGTATTCCCCATTCAGCAATCACAATTGGGACAGCAACTCAGTCATTAAGCGAAATAGTCACTAAATGAAACCACATGGGTTTATTATCTTACTTCAGTTTTCCTTTGCTTTGCAGACCCGCAAAAGTCATAAATGCGAGGACTGGTCACAAGGTTATTTTTCATCATTGTCGTAACTGCAAATGGTTAAATGAGGCAGTTGCTAAATGAGGCATTCCCTGTAAGATAAAGAAGCTTTAAAAGCCACATTGAAACCCTGTGCTTCCTGAGGGCAATTGCAACAGAGCTCCTGTCGTGGAGGTATTAGAGGACTGAACCTCTAAAATATGACACTTTTCAGTCCAACCTAAATATTCAGAGAGGAGGGAAGTTGCTAGCATGGAGTATCAGCTATCATAAAAAAGGGGCAGCACAACATTACATAAGCACATATTTTGATATTTCATCTGGGCTTAGGTGTTAATGTTCTAAGGGGGAGGTACTACTACTATATTTTTCTTCCAGCACCTTATGGGATAAGACTATATGAAAGAACAAACAGAAGATTTTTAAATATATACTTATTTTGGTGTAGAGAAAGCCCTGCAAAGTGGATCTGTCTCACAATGGTTTGAGGCCTTAAATTTGTCTCTCTGCTACTTATAGCAATAGCAATAGCACTTAGACTTTACAGCCCTCTCTAAGCGGTTCACAGAGTCAGCATATTTATTGCCCCCAACAATCTGGCTCCTCATTTTACCCACCTCGGAAGGATGGAAGGCTGAGTCAACCTTGAGCCGGTGAGATTTGAACCGCCGAACTGCAGCTAGCAGTCAGCTGAAGTAGCCTGCAGTACTGCACTCTAACCACTGCGCTACTTCAACTGAAGGACTGCTTGAATATTTTCTATAAAGGTTTTTTTTTCAAGAGCAGAATGATCAGAAATTCAGTGGAAAGAGTGCAATAGGCTAGGTTCTTGGATTTATGTTTTTTCAATGCAGAGGTGAATCTATCAACAAAGATGGATAGCATAGAGGCCATCACCAAATACAATTTTTATCTAATATTTTTAATGAAAGATTCTCGTGTGAATTTCAACAGAGGCAAAGCCAAGCTCTGAATGGAGAGATGTAATAGGCATGCAACAAGAGGCCCAGAGTAAAGTTCTTAAATATGTTGATTGAATCACTTCTATGGCACTTAAGTCTTTAAAGAGACAGAGCTGTGCCCAGATAATGGGAACTTCAGAACCTTTGCCCTGAGTAGCTTGAAAGCAGCTGGAACAAAATTATGAAGGTCACATCGGGCAAAACTCATTAGAGCATTTGAAAACTTTTGGGACTTTTGAGAGGTCACAAGACTCATATCTCCAAGCAAAGGAGGATTGAAAATAGGCTCTCAAGCATTTAATGCCTTGGTCAATTTGATTTGTATATGGCCAATGCTCCTCTTAATGATAGAATAGAATAATAGAATAATAATTTTATTGTCACTTTGAATGTACACTAATCGGCATACATTAAAATGAAATTTTGTTGCATTCAGCTCTCAAAGGGTCACCACGTCCAATATAGACTACATAAGCATGACAAAATAAATAAATACAAAATTATGCATATACCTATATATATAATACAGAGAAACAACACAGTCTAGTTCAGATGTATACATGTACATGGCGAGAAAAACAAATCTTGCGAGCTTACCAGATGGATGGCATAGGAAACAAAGCTGTTACAGAATCTGGTAATCCTGCTAGAAATACTTCGAAACCTCCTCCCAGAGGGGAGCAACAGAAACAGACCGTGAAGTGGGTGTGTGGGGTCTCTAACAATGCTTTGAGCTCTAAGCACATAGCGCTTATAAGCAGTATCCTGAATGACAGGAAGCGAGCTTCCTATAATCTTCTCGGCTGTCCTTACCACTCTCTGTATGGACTTTCTTTTGCTCAACAGATAGTCATCAGAAGCGTGTTTGTTTTGGAGTAGTTGATTTTGAGTTCTTCATGACGACAAAGGGCTTGCAGCCTTCACTGAAGGCCAATCAAAATTAATAAAAAGAGCACCTCATCGTTGGCCTAAAAAAATATGGATATACGGTTATTCTGTAGCATGGGAGGGTCAGTGATGAAGCTCACTATTGGACATGATTTTTATGATGGAATCAAAGTGAAAGTTAAACAAAAATGAGACAAGAATACACCTATGCCTTAACTGCAAATAGATGTTTTCATACAGCATTAGAATCAAATGTAATAAAAGCCAATATATAGGGAAAGTTTCTCTTTTCCTCCATGGCCTCATTCTAAAGATCAAGTTGGAAGCTGATCTTAAATTGGTAAAAGCAGCATAAGGTATTCCTTTTGGATGCCTGGAATATTTTTTTTTTCAACAACTGGTGCCATCTGGCTAGGAAGGCCGCTTGTTCCCCAGCCAATGTATTTTCATGCATTACCTCATAAATACATCTCACATAGAGATGTCTAGCATACAGTTGATTAGTCATGCTTAGCAGGGGTGGGTTCTAAATTTTTTTACTACTGGTTCTGTGGGTGTGACTTATTTTGTGGGCGTGGCTTGATGGTCATGTGATGGTGGGCATGGCTTTGTGGTCATGTGACTGGGTGGGAGTGGTTTGGCAGTCATGTGACTGGGTGGGAGTGGCTTTGCAATCATGTGACTGGGTGGGGGTTGCTGGGTGATCATGTGACTGGGTGGGCGTGGCCAACTTGACATCACTCACGTCAAGGGTTAGGGTGCCTGGCCTCTCTTCGCCTTAAAGGCCTCAACGAGATACAATTTCCCTGTCTATTTACTACTACTGAACATCCAAAATATACTATTTAATCCTATGTATATATGCCATATGTGTACATACATATTACACACAGGCACACAAAAAGATACATTATCTACTATATATACTGTATGTGTATGTACACACACACACACACACAGCTCTTCTAAAACTACACATTCAACCTCACTTACTGCATTTGGAAAAACACACCCAGAGTCCACTTTCTGCCACACATTTAACCATAACTTCTGTACATTAGAACATTACACATGCCTTCAGATGTACTTCCCTAGCTGGCACATGACTATTAGGGCCAGGAGATGGCA
>QLTV01001682.1:2137663-2159420 GCA_003457575.1 Thermophis baileyi
CTAGAAGAGCAAATAGGGGTACGGAAGAGAAACCTTGCTGATATCCATTCCATTCCATTCCATTCCATTCCATTCCTCTCTCTCTCTCTCTCTCTCTCTCTCTCTCCCTCCCTCCCTCCTTCCCTCCCTCCCTTTCTCCCTCCGTGTGAAGAACCCCAGAAGGTCTTTGGTAGGAGGAAGAAAAGCCAAACGTTTTGAAACTAAGAACATGCCCATTGATCATCTGGCATTCTTAGAGCTCCACTGTTGATTAGCTTAGCCTGAGCAAGGATAGCTTAGCAGCCACTTACAATAAGCTCTCAACTCAAACTCAGTGCACATGGGGATCCCCAAACAGTGAGGGTTTCTTTCTTTCTTTCTCCCTTAAAGGCCCCCCTACACCCCTTTTGGGCCTAGCAAGCCTCCCTACAGCCCCTTGGGAGCCAAAAGGGGTGGGGGGGCACCGCACCCCCCCGCACCCTCCCCCGCACCCCATTTTGGGCCTAGCAAGCCTCCCTACAGCCCACTGGGAGCCAAAACGGTGCACGTGGGGACCCTGGAAGAAAGGGTGGGTTCTAACTTACCTCACTGCCAGTTCGCTTCCTCCCGCGCCACGTGGCAAAAAAACAAAGCTGAAAAAAAGATGGCGACCGCATGCACAGTGTCGGAACTCGGCTTCTGCGCATGCTCAGAAGGGGGGGGGGCATTCAAAAAAAAATTCAATTTTTTTTTAAAAAAAAAGATGGCAGCACCCACGGACCGGCACCGACTGATCCGGTTCAGTGATGTCATCGTGATGTCACCAGTGGGTCACTACTGGTTCAGGCGAACCGGTCCGAACTGGGAGGAACCCACCCCTGATGCTTAGTAGACTGATGGGAAATAACTGGCCAGGTTCAGCATATCTCCTCTCTTAAAAATTGGAATTATTATGGATTGGTCCCACTCTTTAGGCATCTGTGAAGATGGATTGATACAGATAAACAAAGACGCTAAACAGGAATCCACCAGTCTACATTCCATTTCAAGAATCCTGTTGGAAACAGAACTTCACCAATTATTTTCCCACTTTTCAGTTGTGCTATGAGATTGAAGATAATAATAGGAAGCTAACCATTGGAAGGATCTGAGATTATGAGCAGAAGACTCAGATCACTAGAGATAGAACTAAATAGGTTGTAAAAGTGTTCATACTATGTTTTGAACTGAGCAACGTGTTCCAGAAACACTTAAAGGAACTGGCCTGACAACAAGATTTAAAAAGAAACCAGTAAATATTCTCTCTCTGACAGTTTGTGCCATTTGCTCCCAGTCAGCCATTTACAATTCCATTTATTTTTCAATAGAGATTTCAATTCTTTCTCCAGGATACTATCCACATACCGTAGAGGGACTTCACAAGGGAACCATATATACTTCCTCAATCTTATGTACTTCCTCAAGCTTCACCTGATGACAGGAAAAGAAGCAATGAATGGAAACTAATCAAGGAGAGAAGCAATCTAGAACTAAGGAGAAATTTCCTGACAGTTAGAACAATTAATCAGTGGAACAACTTGCCTCCAGAAGTTGTGAGTGCTCCATTACTGGAGGTTTTCAAGAAGAGATTGGAGAACTGTTTGTCTGAAATGCTATAGGAATTTCTGCCTGAACAAGGGGTTGGACTAGAAGACCTTCAAGGCAGGGGTGAAATTCAGCAGGTTCTGATAGGTTCTGGAGAACCGGTAGCGGAAATTTTGAGTAGTTCGGAGAACCGGCAAATACCACCTCTGGCTGGACCCAGAGTGGGGTGGGAATTGAGATTTTGCAATATCCTTCCCCTGCCATGCCCACCAAGCCATGCCCACAGAACCGGTAGGGAAAATTTTTGAATTTCACCCCTGCTTCAAGGTCCTTTCCAACAGTTCTTCGGTTCTTCTGTTATTGTTAGCTTTAGCTGCAACCTGTTGTTTCTCATACCACAATTTGGAAGGCTTAGGATCAGAATTCTGAACAAACAGCATGTTATAACTTAAAAACTGATACTAATATTGTGCAGTATCTCAAAACCATACAAAAGTATATTAATCATTTGTTGGTGTAACTTTAAGGCATCTTTTGCACCACCTAAAATTTTCTTACGTTCAGATAATATTGAGTTGTTGAGAGACTAAAATGCAGCATGTGCAAGTTCGTTCATCCATTGATCTGAAGGTGCCTCTCCCATACTTTTAGGACTCAGCTTTGAGATCAAATTAATAGAATCTTATAGTAAGCAGCAAATGATCTCTGTAAAAGAGAAAAGTTATCTTAAAATCAATAAAGCTGGGGAACAAATTTGGAGATATTATATAATTGAGTGTGCTGGAGCCCCTGCTTCCCCAGAAAATAAGACCTCCTTCTGGTTTACCAGGCACTTAAAATTGGCAAATCATATGACAGCATAAACTACCTTGACCTCTGTGCTTTGCTGAGCATAAAGGATGGTGGTGAAGTTTGTCTAATTGGCTATATATATGTGTGTGTGTGTCCACTTCGTTCCACTTATTAATAAGGCAAATTATGAAGGGGTATAATCAAGCCATGCTGGCTCGAGTGAATGATAACAGTGGTCCAAGATGTCACACTGTGCCAGGTGAAAGAAGCAGACCTGAGGGCAAACAATTTTAATCATGCCCTGTAGACAGGTTTGGTCTTTATGTCAGAACTGTGGCAGGTGGCAGAATCTAGCTGACCTTCGCTGATCTTGAAAAACCAAAGCAGGTTGACCTCGTTTAATACTTAGATGAAGGGTAGCAATGGTAACCCGGTTACCTATTGTTGCCAAGACGACTATATGGATGCATCAGGATCTAAACAGATTTGTAATTTTTATCATAGTCTCCAGTTTATTTCACTGAAGAAATAATGCAGATAAAAAAGATGACTACCATTGCATCAGCTGCAAATAGAATGATGCCAAATTTTATTTATTTACATTTTTCAGATTTACTGTATGTAGCTGACCATCTCATGAATGTGACTCAGGGCAGTGTACAATAAAACAAAATTATCAAAACAAAGTCTTACAATGGTACATAAACATGATATCATCCCATAAATGCCATGATTTTTTTCTTATCTCCTGATGACTTTCACAGATCTGTAATTCACATTTACTCCTCCAGCAGTTGCCCTGGATAACTAGGTTCTTAACATTTGCATTTGAAAGGTGCAACTATCCTATAACAAAGCACAAAAGCATAAATTTTTAAAGTAAACCTTGGAAAAAATGCCAACAGCTATTTAAAATGAAAGAGTGTGCTAAGTGAGAATAGGACCAAGATAAAATATTTCAGAAAGACAAAGAGAAACTCTGGTAAGGAATAGAAGTAAGAAAAAAAATCATTCTTTTTCAAATCCAAATCAAACGGGATTCTATATATATAATTAATCTTACTGAATTAAGAGAGCAGTTTATTTCCATAGATTTGTCTATTGTTGTTTTTTATGTATACTTGGAAATGTATATTTTCAAAACAGGAGATAAAATTAATGATTAGGCTACAGTAAATCAGATATCTACTCTTTATTAGATGTTTTATCAAGGAAGAGGTAGATTATGTTGATTATGAAAACAAAAACTATAGAGAAGTGATAATTTAAAAATGGATATTGTGGCCATAATTGTTTTGGCTGGAAAACAAGGAAATGAACTGTTTACTTCAGTCAGTGAGGAGGCTCACTGGAAGAAGAAGAAGAAGAAGAAGAAGAAGAAGAAGAAGAAGAAGAAGAAGAAGAAGAAGAAGAAGAAGAAGAAGAAGAAGAAGAAGAAGAAGAAGAAGAAGAAGAAGAAGAAGAAGAAGAAGAAGAAGAAGAAGAAGAAATTGAAAACTGAAAGACAATCCAGGATAAGTGAAAGAACTACTTCAAAAAACATGCATTTAGGTACTGTGAAAGCACAGCTAAGTGGTATTGTATTACTCTATATATTTTTATGCTGCTGTAGAAGCATCTGGTGGAAAGACATATGTTGATAGGCAATGAGAGGGGTCTTTGCCCTCCTGAACATGTCCTTCAATGCTACCCTCTCCTCATGGTTTGATGCAGCTTCTGGTTTGAGTTATATAGGTCTTCTACCACCACTTGCTTTCTGGGTGGTGTCCATGTTCCTCCTGTCAGCGTTCCAAGGAATGTTCCCATAGAAAACAAACTCAGAGGCACTCGGGCTCCTCAAAGAACAGTTTATTGGATACATCATATTGGCACAAACTGGTGAAAGCCGACTCTGGGATTTCCTGCGGCTTTCACCTAATTAAAAGTAAAAGGTTTCCCTTTCCCCCCAAGTCACTGGTCATGCTGTCCAATCCAGGTGCTGACCGGTCACTTGGTTACTTGCTCCTCCTCTGGCCAGCCATCTGTGAGAGTGTCCTTGGTTCCCACAGGAAAACTTTATTGTTTTGGCTACAAAACCCCATCTAACTATTTTTCCCCTCCCACTGCTGTGTGGCAACCCTGAAGCCTCCAAAATGGCTTCAGCCAGGTTCGCTTCAGGGTTGACAGTTGACACCTCCCACCCTGTGGGAAATAGGGAGGTCTCACACTCTGCAATGATTTGCCAGTAAACTGGGCATAATGATGGCTACTATAATAATTATAGTGATATTGATGAAAACATATGCAGCATCATTTTCTTGATCCTAATCCCTTTGAGGTGTATAGCCTGAGAATAATAGTTGGATGAAATTTAATTGTCACTGAAAAGTCATAAACATTGCAAGCATCAATCTCCCATAATTGCCAAGGGGAGATTGGACACAAAATCCAAGAGAGATGGGAATCTGAGGTAGAAACCATTGAACAGAATATTCTGCATTTCTGAGATAAAAATCAGACAATTTCTGAAAACAATCAGTACTTTCAAAGTATCAGTGTACTTTAAAAACAGAGGACTCTGACTACAAATCCTTGCCTTTAACATTTACCTGATTTTCCCCAGTTCACTTCTCCCTCTAGCTAAACCTGATTAATTTCTAGTCCACCTAGATTGTAACTTTTGATTAAAGTTTTTGAAGCACTTCCTCTTAGCTCCTGCTGACTCCCTAGAGATTTTTGAGTCTCCAGTCAGCTCCTTATCTCACCTCTAGCCTAGAGAGATTTTGCTCTCTCTTAAGACCCAGACAGTACATTTCTGTTTCCCCACTGTGTACCAAAAATATTTTGTGTCCCTTGAAATTTTTCTTGGGTCTAACCTTTCATTACCTCCTGGCCCATAGAAATGTTCAAGAGGGAGCGAACCATGATAAGAGCAAAAATACACCTCCCTCCTGCTCCTAGAAACTAGCTCACACCAAAATCCTGTCCAATCTTCACCTTGTTTACATCTTTCAGCAATCTTTCCTTCTCTTCCCTCCAGTAGTTTTTCCTCCTTGGCTCTACATCTCCCTTCTTATTTCTCTAAATAATCTCAGGACAAGCTTTTTAAAGATAAAGGAAAGAGCTGGGAGACCTTGAAGGATCTCCTCTTGGTTTTACTCAAGCAAAACTCTTTTCCCTCCACCACCTTTCTGGAGATCAGGGCTCCCCTAGCTCCAAAGCCTTTGTTTTCCTTAGCCAAAAGAAAGGCCTGTGGGTGACATCTAATATACATGCTTACACCCAGCGGTGGGTTGCTCCCGGTTCGGCCCAGTTCGGCGAACCGGTAGTGGCGGCGGGAGGCTCTGCCCACCTGCCCGGGACACTTCTGCGCATGTGCAGAAGCATCACGCGTGCACGGGTGCGCGCGCACAAGCGAACCGGTAGCAACGGGATTTACAACCCACTACTGCTTACACCTGAAGTCATTTTGGATTCTCCTGACTGCTTTCTGAGGGAACTGTGTATTGGTTATATAATTGAATGAGGAGGAGAGAACTGACTATCATGCGTTCTTTGTACAAATGCAGATTTCCCATTCACTACAGCTACCTAGGAGCAGAACAGGATTTTAGGGTTTAAGTACCAAAATACTTTGACCCAGTTTGCAACAAGAGATGCATCTTGAATAGATGCTACTCTGCCTCAAGCTGCAAATATCTTCCGCCAACTCTAAATAAATTACAGCAGTTTACCCAATATTTTACACTGAAATAATAGGAAGCCAATTGGGATTTCAAGTAGAAAATAAAAATTGTGCAGTGGTTACACGGAGCCAGACTATAATAGAAAATAAGGGAAAGAGGAAGAGAGAGATTAAACTAGGGCATAGTACAACATTGTTGCCAAGCCCTACCTGTAATATAAGCAAGTGCCTAGGCCAGTGATGGCTAACCTTTTCTGGACCGAGTGCCCAAAACCCACATGCGTGCGAATGTGTGCATGACCGAACCCCCAAAATGCAATGTGCGCGCACCCCCCCTGCATGCCCCCTGCCCTCGCATGCACCCCCGTGCATGTGTGTGTGGCTCCCCGCACGCGCCCCCCACGCATGCGCGGCAGAGACCTGAAGACCAGCTGGCCAGTGGGAGGCGCGTGTGCATGCACGGTGGAGCTGAACTGGGACGACTGCCCACAGAAAGGGTGCTACGTGCCACCTCTGGCACGCGTGCCATAGGTTCGCCATCACGGGCCTAGGCAGTATAACTATATGGGAATATTTTAAATGCCTGGTTATTTTTTTTCTATTCAGAAAAAATTGAGAATTTATGAATTAACCCAGATTAATTTAGCTAGACTCATCTGGAGTTGGGGAAAAAAATCCAAAAAAAAAAAAGGCAGTGGTAAACCTTTTCTCTGCTTAAAATCTGCCCAGATGTTTCCATGAAGATAGCAGTCTTACTTGTAGTATGCTTTTTAAAATTAATTTAACTTCTATTATAAATAGATTAAAAAGTGCCTGTGACCTTTATTACGTTTGATTTATTCATAAGTAATTTCAAACGATGCTAAGAGATCAATATTAATAACTCCCAATGCTCTTCCTATCCCAAAGCATCAATTTTTTTCCCATTAGAAAACACCTCACAGAGTCAGCTGTCCTAGTAACAAACTCTCCAAAGCTCAGGTCTTTTTGGATCGGGACCAGCCTTTCAAAGGAGAATGTGGAAACAGAAATAAATCTACCCTCCCACTGCTAATTTCACTAGTAACTGCTCATCCAACCAATTTGTCTCTCCAGATCCTCAGCCCCTCTTGCTTAATACATCTTCCATGGCTGTTGCAACAACTGCTAGTGATTAACAATGCAAGGAGATAATTGTTTTCTTGCCCTTCCCTATCTACTTTCTCCCAAGCAGCTACCATGACTTTAATGAAAGAGCAACGGCATTTTTCTCTCCTCTCACTTCTATCTCTTTCTTTGCACATCTCCCTCCCGTCCCGCAATACACAGTTACATACTGCTTCCAGGAGCCATGAGAAATGTAATTTCCCTAGGGCAATAATATACATGCTAATGTCAAGAGCTTTGAAAAACTGAAGTATATGTGTAATTAATAAGGCCAGCCCAAGATGTTCTGTTGCCTAAGGAACATACATGACAAGGTGCAGCTGCCTCCAAACTGACATACAGAAGTGAAGTGTATGATGCCATCAGAATTTACTATTTATCATTCCTTCTAGCAATTGGATATGAGGACTTAGATCTTGATAATTCAACATGAAAGTAAATCTTCATGGACTCAAACAGCAAAATGCTGATTCCATATCATTTTGAATCATGTTTTTTTCTCCTTTCTTTGCAGCTTTACTAGGTTGACAGAGAGTCAAAGAAAGACTGAACATCAGACCTGCCACCACTTAAACCTCTAAATAGAAATAAACAATTCTTGGTTCCATTTATTGAGAAAGGTATAGTTTTATTAGAAGCAGTAATGGGTTTCACTTACCTTTGCTACCGGTTCGGAGATGTTCGCGCATATGCTGCTTCCGCGCATGCACAGAAGCTTAGGCGCATGCGCAGATCGTCCATGATGATGTCCGGGTGGGTGGGCGGAGCCTCCCACCGCATGCCATTAACAGTTCACCTGAACCGGGGCGAACTGATAACAACCCACCACTGATTAGAAGTCAAGTGTATTAAAGTAATGCAAAGCCAGAACTGACTTTGCCAAAAGTCAAAATCCCTAAGTTGGACCGTGGACATCACCCCAATCTTAAGAGGTCCATAAAGGGGGCATGCATAAGCACACCAGTGTGCCTACCGTCCCTGTCTTACTGTCCCATCGCCCTCATTTATCTGTATTTACTTCCTTTGTTCATGTTTATGTTCATACCTATACTGGTTATCTTGTACACGTTTGACAAACAAACAAACAAACAAACAAACAAACAAACAAATCCAACTTTTCCCTCTCTTAGCTACCACCCATTGCCCACCTCCGTACAAGGTTCGGGCAAGATGTTTTCGTAATGGTCAGTCCAAGCACAGTTTGGTATGCAGCTGGTATGCTGGGTGACCTTGAAGCAGCATCTAGAAGAGATACAGCACTTACTTTTGTTTTCCCCCAAGCCTTCCCCCTTACATTTCCCCCTCCCCATACTTCATGGCAGTGTGTCATAGCAGCAAAGCACAAGCAAGCATAAGGTGGCATCTGACACTGAAGCAGATCAAGAAACCAACAAGAACTTTTTACGAAATGAAAAATGATGCACTGTAATTCAATAGTATAGGGTTCTGAGGCTCACACTTCCATAAAAGCATAAGGGGCCAGCATGAAATTCCACTCTTTCCAAAGACACTGGATCTATTCTGAAAACAGAACAATATCATTAAATAGCATGGTTGCCTAATAACTACACTACTGTAATGCCATGGGAGACATACTGCCATTTCTTTCCATGTTATTGGGATAAGAAGTGTCTGGACAAAATCTTGCCAGACTGAGCACTCTACTAGCTGCATCTACAATATACTCTGTGAACTATCAGGGAGCTCCTGTCTTCATCTTCTTTCTCTCACATATAATATCTGGGCTACATTGTCTCTTACTCCTCTGAAATGCAACCCCTCGCTCCTGAGGCTGGGTAAATATAACCAGGGAGAGGTGGTCCTTCAATTGCCCAGTAATAACCAGCACCTTGAATTACATCTGGAAGGGGTGACACATGTGGAAATGTTGAATTGCATAAAACTTTGTGGGCGGCTGCATTTTGAACCATCTGAAGCTTCTGGATGCTCTTCAGGGGCAGCCACATGTAGAGTGCATTATAGTGGTCCAAGTGGGAGGTGACTAGGGCATGGGTGATGTGTCTGCTGTTGTGCAGACAGTAGTTTAAAACTGATCACAGAGTGATCTATCCATGTCAAAGGAGTACAAACAATTCTTACACTTTTGGATCGCCAGCTCTAGGCCAACAGAATACCAAATCAAGCATGTAGCTAGTTAGCTAAAGATGTAATTTATATACCAACAAGTTGCACTTGATGGGTCTTCAACATTCCTCATCCTGCAAATGAGCTATTTAGTCAGTTATTACCTTTGCCACAGGTTTCCTCTTAAAGGATGCTGGGCACACAGTGTGGTCATCAAAATTATAGATCTAAGGAATATTTAGAAGTACAAGACTTGAGTGATTAATAGCAATAATGTGGGATTTCTTATGGCAAAAAAATATGGTACAGATTTATATCACAGGATGATCAGCAAAAATGAAAGATCTCAGCTAAAAAAAACCCAAACAAAAATGCCTTCCATTTGTGCAAAGCCAGGGTTTGATACAAGTCATTGCATTGTTAAGTTTCCAGTTTCACCAAATTAAAATAAAAACTAAAATTCTAATTTCTAATGGTTGCAGTGGAGCCAAAACAGTTCTGTTATATGCATGGTCTAACAGGAGAAGTCAAAAGCTCAGATTTTATGCTTTAGTCCGGAGATGCCTTGTATCTTGGTATTAGCACATAGGGTACATTTGCATTCTCCATCATCACCATCACCATTTCTTGAATTGGAATGAGTTGCCTCTCATTTTGAACTGGATAATGGCCTGCTTTAGATTTTTAATGAATAAAAGGGACACATATGCATCAAATGGTGCCATTATGTGAATACAATTTTACAAGCAATTTCAGGTTCACAGTAAGTTTCCTGTAATGTGAAACAAAATTAGTCTCCAATATCACACAGAATGCCCATTCCACGTAAGTTACTTTCCACAGTTAGTAAACTGTGAATAGAAAGCAATGTGTTATGGTTTCCAATTTAAAAAGATTTAATAGCATATTTAAGTAATAATTAAAAGCTCTGTTTAACACTCTAGGTTGTAAATCCTCCAGCTGCCACCATTTAAACCAACAAAGTGTCTCAATTCAATATACAAAGGTTGGAGAGCTCAAATCTTTAATTATTGTTATACATGCAGAGTTATTTTTAATTAATAAATGCAAGTGATTGTACAGGAGAGGGAATAGGAAGTCATCTAAAGAGAGCTTGGGCAATGAAGTATCCTAAGGGAAGCATTTATTCTTGGGCTAAAAAAAACACAATAATGAAAAAGATATAAATAAAAAGAGAGTCTTTAAGAAAAACCAACAAACTAATTAATTATTGCACTGATGAAGAAATGAACTGAGACAGCAGATTTGTTCTTCTTCAAGACACTTAGCGCTAAAGGTAAACACTAAAGGTAAACACTAAAGAAGAGAACTAAGGTGCCGTATGATGGCAAGGAAAAGAAGAACGAATCATATCAGTGCGGAAACTATCACGATTCTTGACAAGTCAACGGTATCATGTTTCAGTTGTTGATCTACTTGGTGACAGACAGGTCATAGCAGCAAAATCTGGATTCCAATTGCCAGTTGGTAGTCATGTATCCAATTTTTTTTAAAAAAAACCTTTCTTTCTACAACCCTGTAGTCCCTATTTGGGGTAGACTTGGGGCAACTGGATGGAGCTGAGCGTTTACTGGCTGGATGCCCTTCCTGATGCCTATGCAGAGTCTGCAGCAGGTTTTTTTTTTTTTGCGCCCTAAGAGAGAAATATCTGCTGCTACCTAGCGTTGAATTCTCAATCAGGCGAGCATCTTCGCCACTAGGCCATCATGCCCCTCTGTCAGGTATCTAAATACTGTTGACTTAAATTTCTGGAGGTGTGTCAAATTTGCAAGTCTGCAAATTTTATTCAATTCCCCAAAGTAATTGAAAAGTTATGGGCAGTTACCTTGTTTTTTTCTTTAAAAAAAAGTATAAACAACCTTAGTAATGATGAAAAATAATCACAGAACTCTTTCAGTGCCCTGTAATTGGCGGTGGACTTTGCAGATTTCAGTTGGAAGGCAAGGCAGGGTTGGGCTGAAATCAGCAAGGAATTCCAGACCTATAGACTAAACTAGAAGGTCTAAAAACATCACCTGGAAAAAGGATAATACTGTTGCCATATAAAAGCATGGATGTTTCCATGAGGTCACCAGGGCCCAAACTCAACTTGAAGATGACTTTTTTTTAGCACATATATACACACACTTCCCCTCCCCTCCCCCATGCCTCTTTATCTAGAATCTGTCTGGTTCTACTCCATTGCAACTGACCTCTAGAATTGGGTTGACTGGTTTGAGAGACAATGATTGGTTCAAAGTCAGTTTCCATGATTGACAGTGAAATTGACCTTGGTGTCCCTGGTTCCAGCTGAATACCTTAAGACGGCATCACATTGACTATCACTTAGGACATTTAGATCCATGGATCATAATGCAAGTCTGCTGAATGTATATAGCAAAGTAAATAGATACGTTTATCTAGTTTTCCTGCTGAAACGGGCCTGAGATTTCTGACATTATATGTCGTAATGAAGGTGCGTCATCTCTGATTCTCAGAACCTGGCATGCAGCCTCATTTAGAATCTCTCCCCAAATGACTGCAGCATCATAATTATTAAAAAAGGCTCTCCCTAGTTTGGACGACAACTTCTGGCACATTGTGGCTCCCTGCTCTTCACAGGCAAATTCACAAAGATGGCCCTTGGTGCTCTCTGAGCTTGTTTGTTTTCTTGCAGATATTTCATTAGGTAACTAGGTAACATCATCAGTGTTAGTAACGAGTGCTTGTAGAAACCAAATAATGTCTAAGGCCACCCATCTCTCACACAGACAGGCAAGACACCAGAATATAAACTGACAGCAAACAGCACTGATGATGTTACCAAGTTAGGATAATGAAATGTCTGCAAGAAAACAAGGAAGCTCAGAGTGCACCAAGGATCCCTCATTTCATCCCTGAGCTACAAATATTCTCCTTTATTGGTACAAAGATGGCTTCAGAATTTTTGGACAGCAGTGGAATCTATGCTAAGCTCACTCAGAAGGACTTCTTATAAGAAAAAAAGGACCACTCTAATCCTCCTGCAGCTCTTTTTCCTATTTCTTCCTTGTCCTCTTCCCCTACTACACCTCTGTGATCTTCCTCATTATGGAATTCATCCACCTGTCGGCAATCAAAATTTACCAGTTTGTCCATCCACCTGTCACTTTGGAAGAATTTGGAAACATTTGTCTTCTTAAAGGCCATTAGATATGTTTTATTTATTTATTTATTTATTCATTCATTCATTGATTCATTCATTCATTCATTCATTTATTATTAAATTTATATTGCCGCCTATTCGCCCATGGTGACTCAAGGCGGCTTACAGAATATAAAAACCACATTTAAAAACAATAAAACTAATTAAAAATCAAATAAATTAATATAGTAATAAAATCATAATAAAATCACTCCTCACCCCCCACCCCCCATCCTGACGACAGAGGATCACATGAGCCATTTAAAGGGCTCCATCCCACTCTGGGTTCCCCAAGACCGCTGGCAGAACCAGGTCTTCAGCGCCTTCCGGAAGAGTATTAGAGTATTATTCTAATCTCTGGGGGAATGATGTTCCAGAGAGAGGGGGCTACCACGGAGAAGGCCCTTCTTCTGGGTCCCACCAGGTGTATCTCCCTCGGGGATGGGACCCGTAGCATTCCCTGCCTCCCCGCTCTGATGTGTTGGGTAGATGTGATTGTGCTTTGCCAATCATGCATTTCATGGCTGTGAAAACCAGGTCCTGATATCTCCAGCAAGTCAGACTAACATGGCCATGGAAGAGGTGTTCTCACAGCAACTTCAGTTGACCAATAGAGCTTGGCAGTTGCTTGATGTCATCACCCAGATGATGAATGAGACATTGTAGATTGATTGAGAGAAGACGGAAAATACTACCTCTAAACTGGAACAATCATGACCAAGTTTAGGCTGCTTCCACAGTAGGCTGGGGATAAGACAAAGGCTGGGCCATGAAGACATGTCCTTTAAAAAGAAAGAGTGAAGCATCTTCCTGCTGCAATTACTGCAGTAAGGCATGACAATAAATCCCAAGGGAGCAGAAAATTATACCAGCATGAAATTAGCTGCCTAGATTGCATTCTCTTTGCCTGCCATTATGCTCTGGTTTAATTGCTGCATGGTGCCATTCTGATTATTAGAAGATGAAGTAGCAGAACTCCATTATACCTTCCTTTCTCTTTTTCCTTTTTAAGATAGTTTTTATTAAAAGAGTTTAATAAGAATTAATAAGAAATTATAATAATAGAATAAGACATTTAAAAAAATGTAAATATAATATATGTGAAAAAGAAGAAAAAGAAAGGAAAGAAAGAGACAAAAATTAAAAGAAACAGAAAAACAGGACAGAAAACATGGAATATATATATATATATATATAAAGTGTCTTCTGATTTTCTTCTTGGCAGTTATCCATGTAACTGTAATAGAACCTCTCTCTCTCTCTCTCTCCTTTCTATCTATAAACTATTCTTTCTAATCATAGAAACCATAGGTCACAAAATAATTTTCTTCTTGATGCAAAAAGTCCATAAGGGGGTTTTCAGTCACTGATGAATGTCAGTAATGACCTTTCTCTAATCAAAGAAGTCACTTTTGCCATCTTAGCAAGTTCTATAAATTTCCCCGACCATTCCTCCATGGTGGGTAATGCCGAATTTGGCAGCACAAGGAAACAACAGCCAATCACGGGCCATCAGCACACCAATCAACCAATAGGAAGGCACCACATAAATAGCACATTTTCAAGTAGAGAAAAGTTCCCTGAAGATGGGCTCCAGCACAAGTCCGAAAGCTCGAAAGAATAAACCTCTGGTCCAGGTGACCGAACTAGATTCGATCTTGCAGTGTTGAATTTTTCCATCTTAAGCCATCTGAATCAGAATCAGAATCAAAATCAGAATAGAGCTGGAAGGGACCTTGGAGATACTGATATTCTAGTCTAGCCCCCTGCTCAAGCAGGAGATCCTATTCCATTTCATACAAGTGACTGTCCAGTCTCTTCTTAAAAACCTCCAGTGATAAAGCACCCAACAACGTCTGAAGGCAAGCTGTTTCATTGGTTAATTATCCTCACTGTTAGGAAGTTTCTCCTCAATAATCTGGGTTATTAGAAGATGAACTCTGCTATACCTTCCTTTTTCTTTTTCTCACTGCCATTGCAACAGCAGCTAACTGATAAACAGGAGTGCCCCAGTGACTCAGATTTGGTCTCCATTGCTAACAAGATCCAACAAGTAAGTAAGCAGAGTTTAGAATTCCCTTTGAGGCCAGATTTAGTTTCTAAGTAATATGAGCATTACTTAGCATGGGACTTCTGCATTGTGCTTTGAGGTCATGCATGTAGACTGGATGTTCTGTCTCAGGAAGCACAATGGGACTGACTTCTGGACTGAAGTAAGTGTGCAGCCTAAAAGGTTTTGAAATGCAAAAGGACATTGTGTTCAAGCAAACTGATATTGCTACTTCATGCTAAACTCTTTCTTTATTAACTGCCCAGCTTTTTATTGTGCCTATTTTAATCCATTGCTAATACAGTGTTTGGCAAATACCAACTTTTCATCTTGCTGAATTAGTACCATCCTTGATGTATCACATCAGTGAGTATTTTCTTTGTGTTATATAAAGCTTTCAGAACTGGAGGACGTTTTATATTCCTTTTCATTTCCTCAAAAAGCCTTTTTCTGTAGCTTTCTTTTTGTTGTTGTTGTTCATTCCTTGCGGATCAATTTTCTCAAAGGTTCACACATCTCCATTAGCGAATGCAAAATTTTGACAGGTGCATATTTTACAATAAGTTTTTCAACGTGTTATTTCAGAAGTACAGCCTGTCAAACCTGAAAGGCCTACAGGCTCATTGGGTAACAAGCTTTTCAGAAAAGGTTCTTGAGCTGCAAAGACTCTGCTTTCTCTAGGTCCAGTGATAAAAGCAGAATGTAGCTACATAGTCATCTTTTTCCTAATGTTTCAGGTTGGAGTAACAATTAATTTTATCTGCCATCCTAATAGTAAATCCAACCAGGATATGATTGTTGGAAAATATGGGGCATGATTTCACTCCACACCCTGTCTCCTATGATGGAAATAAGCAACTTACTGTCTGATAACAACTGGCTAAGGCTAACCTTTGAAAATTTAGACAGATTCAGAGTTGGTTATTACTTGAATGGGAGATCACAAAGAAATCTACAGTTGGAGGAAAGATTAAGTCTCTCTCTCTCTAGATGGCAATGGAAAACCATTTCTGAATTTTTGCCATAGTGAATGGGAAAATTCTCCATGATCCAGTTAATGAGCTGAGACCACACCAGGGGTGAGTTCCTGCCAGTTCGGACTGGATTGCCTGAACCATTAGCGACCCGCTGGTGACATCACGGATCCGGTTCGGTTGGTGCTGGTCCGTGGACGCCGCCATCTTTTTTTGTGAATTTTTTGTGAATTTTTTCCTGTTCTGCTGCTTGAAAAAGGGCCCTCCCACCCGACCCTGGGTTTATACTGACCTTTATTCCTTCACCCGAAGCACAGCTGATCAGCTCCTCAGCTGTGTTTCAGGCTGATTGCAGCTACTGAGCATGTGCGGAAGCCAAATTATGCGAGGGAATGCACGCAAAACGTTGTGATGCGAACCGGTGGGGAAGGTAAGTGGAACCCACCTCTGGACCACACATCTTCTTAAGACAAGTGTATTTGAACAGTGCAGGGACAGACAACAAAATTCTGTTTACTTAAGGAGGGCACAAACAACTTTAAATAGTTATAAAATAAATGCTGATGAGAAATGATGTCAAATGGCAATCATCTTATTTTCTCTAATATGCATTAGATATTCTGCTTATAGTGAGAATACATAGTAAAGTGGAGGTTGTCACAAGTCAGCTTTCTGGTTAGTTACTTCTTAGTTCCCATTCAAAAATACAAGTGCTTGTCCAAAATAACTCACAAGCCAGCATCTGCAAATGCCTAAGTGAGTTATTAAGGAAGCTAACTTGAGTTCAGCATCCTTGGTGGTCTGAAAGTCTTGGTTCAGGTATTTGTTTTACTCCTTAAATAGACACATCCAAAAATTCATCAAGACTTGAAAACTTGACTTGAGACATTTTTTTGCTCTTGATTAAGTTCTATTGTGGAGATATGGGAGACAGAGATTGAAAGTTTTCTGCTTTACTGTGTAATTGTTTTAATCCTGTCCCAGATGGTGGTAGTGGCTAATGTTAGAGGTTGTCTGAATGAGACACTCATTCAGTCTGCTGTGTTCTAACTACATCCAGTTTTGCATACTGCCTTTTAAGGAAGACATTGTCAAACTAGAGCCTATCCAGAGGGCAGTAGTCAAGAGGAATTTACGGAATTACAGAATAATTCAGAGTCATTATAATAAATAATAATTATGACAAAATAATTTACAGAGTCAGAAGAGACCTTGGAGGTCCTTCTAGTCCTACCCACTGCTTAAGCAGGAAACCCTATATGATTCTGGACAAATGGCTGTCCAATTTCTTCTTAAAAACCTCCAATGCTGGAGCACCCACAACTTCTGGAGGCAATTAATTGTTCTCACTGACAGGAAATTTCTCCTTAATTCTAGGTTGGATCTCTCCTTGTTAAGCTTCCATCCATATTTTTTGTCTTGCCTTCAGGTGCTTTGGACAATAGGTTGACCGCCTCTTCTCTGTGACAGCCCCTCAAATATTGTAAGACTTCTATCATGTCACCCCTAATATTTCTCTTTGTTAGACTAGACATACCCAGTTCCCACAAACATTCATCATACAGTTTAGCCTCCAGTCCCCTAATCATCTTTGTTGCTCTTCCCTATACTCTTTCTAAAGTCTCAACATCTTTTTTGTGTCATGTTGACCAAAACTGGTCACAGTATTCCAGGTATGGTCTTACCAGTATAAAATGGTATTAACACTTCACGTGATCTTGATACTATCCCTCTGTTGATGCAGCCTAGGATTGCATCGACTTTTTTGGCAGTTGCAGCACACTACTGACTTATTTTTGATTGTCCACTAGGACAATCATATATCACCTATTCTATACCTGTGCATTTGGTTTTTTCTTGCCTGAGAGTAAAATCTTACTTTTCTCACTACTGAATTGCACTTTGTTGGATAGGAGCCAGTGTTCAAGTTTGTCAAGACCCTTCTGGATCTTGAGCTTGTATTTTAAAATGTTGACAATCCCACCCACCCCCCAAACTTGGTGTTGTCTGCAAATTTGATGAGTTTCCCTTCTATTCTTTTATCTAAATTCTTTATTAATATGTTGAAGAGTACTGGGCCTAAGACAGAACCTTGTAGTACCCTACTGCATGCTTCCCTCCATGTAGATGCAGTTCCATTGAGGACTGCATGTTGAGTGCAAGGGGCTTGATAGGAAAAACTGTGAAGAATGTATGGAGATGCTGTGTGTGTTTACCTTACAGGGTGACACAATAATTGTTTCAAGTAATTAAAGGGTTGTCACATAGAATATTTATTTATTTAGTATTATTTATTTCAATGTATATGGCTGTCTATCTCATCCATATTCCAACAGCAGTTAAAAATATAAAATAACAATAATATAATAAGTATAATTTAGCAACCAAGGTAAAAAGCATTCCAGCCACAACCACACAACCATGCCATGGGCTCTGGCACATATTCTGACCTTCACGCCTGGTGACATAGCTGGTCAAAGCATAGTATTCAAAGCTGGTCGAAAGGCCACCAGGGTTGGGGCTAATCTGATCTCTGGGAGAAGGATGTTTCAAAGACCAGGCACTACAACAGAAAAGGTTCTCTTTCTGGGTCCCACCAGGTGGCAGTCTTTAATAGAAAGGGCCAGTAGCATGCCTCTCCTGTTGGACTTGATGGAACAGGTAGACACAATTAGTGAAAGGCAATCCCTAAATGAGATAGTGTTTTCCACAATTGTTCCAGAAGGTAGACAGGAAAGAATGAGTTTAAATTATAAGCAAGTAGAAATTTATTGGTCAGCAATCTACCTCAGGAGGTGGTAGATTCCCCCCCCCCAAAGTGTTTAAAGAGAGGCTAAATGGTCATATATCATTAATACTGTGGTAGGGGTTTTTTGCACTGGCCAGGATGTCGAACTAAAAAATTTCCTACAGTATGTCCTTCTATTCTTCTTTATGATTCTATGCTTACATATCACTATAAATGAGATTTAAGATTTAAATTTAATATTTTTTCATTACTAAAATATTTCAACCTTCAAAGTAACCTTCCAGTTTGAAGCTTTAACATAAATCTCTTCTATAAAGTACAAGTCATAAAGAAATTAAAACTAACCTTCAGATGCTCTTGAATGAACATAAGCTGGTAGCAAAAAGAAAAAGGGCATCTTCATTCTTGCCTGACATCTAAAATTCTGTTCTTCAGACTTTTAAGCTGCAATCCTATACCCAGATTTCTCAGAGTAATCCATAATTCTATTGAATTCACTGGGATAGATTTGAGTACGTGCATAAACGAGTTTGTTTGCTGTGTGTATGTGTGTGTTTGTGTGTCATTCTATGAAATACAGTTAAAGTTATCATTCATAAATAAAACTCTTCTTACTAAAACCCTTGAGTAGTCATTTTCATGATAGCTCCATTGAGATCCTTTGGTGTAGTAGTTAGGGCATCAGGCTAGAAACTGGGGCACCTGGAATTCTAGTTCCATTTTAGGCACAAAGCCAGCTGGGTGACCTTGGGCCAGTCAGACATTCTGCCTACCAAGGAGACAATGGCAAGCCAATTCTGAAATCTTGCCAAGAAAATTACAGGGATTTGTCCAGGCAATTGTCAGGAGTCAAAAAGGCACGTGTGCGCGCACACACACGTATACATAAACACCCACCCACAAAAGAATCCTCCATGAACAGCTATTCTAATGATGGAATGATCATTCCAGAAAATAACCAATCCTTACTCTTTTAATAATCAAGAAAATATCCTGAGGAATTATTATCCTGAGGAAAGTAATGCATTAGTGGACTCATAGTACAATAAAATCTTCATTTAATGAACTCACTTGCGGGATGGGTTCCATTATTCTCAAAGGTCTGTTAAATACAAAGTATATTGTTTGGGTCAATTTATATCATTGCTGTTCTGCATAGTCATTTGTGATTCAATTGTAATTGAAGGTGCGAGCATCACTTTTAAAGTCCTACATGGCATAGGCCAAATTACTTGCAGGATCATGTGTCTCTGAAGGTTTCTGATTGCTCCATCATCGGATTTTACAGAATAGGCAAGCTCCAGATTCCCTGTAGCAAACAGTGCCACCCTATGGGGCTGAGGAGGCATGTTCTATGGTCTGCCCAGTGAGATTTGATAGCCTCAACCCTCTCAGCCTTCTGGAAGGCTGTTCAAACTTGGCTCTTTCCCCCAAGAGTTAGGGCCCATGGGTGTTTGTGCAAATATGGGTATTTATTTATTTTTCCATGCATTTTTCTATTTTAATTAGTTATGGTTATTGTTTTTGCATGTATGGTTTGCTGCCCAGAGTTATGTATGGACAGCTATATACATTTTCTAAACAAATAAATAGCCATGGTTGTCATAAAGTATTGTGCAAATATTATGCAATGCCTTGGCTATTTGTTTATTTTTCCATGCATTTGAATATTTTAATTAGTTATGCTTATTGTTTTTGTATGCATTGTTTGCTACCCAGAGTTACGTATGAACGATTATATGAATTTTTTAAATAAATAAATAAATTGCCATGGTTGTCATAAAAGTAAGATAGACGTAATGTATATCCATACTACTTTGGATGCAGTGGACTTGTCTGTTATTTCAGATGTTTGGATGTAAATGTTGTCTTCTGCATCTTCTAAATAGGGAATAATTAAATGGGATTTTATTGTACCATCATTTGAAGGAATAATTGCTCATTGTATTATATACATCTCTAATGAAACAGATTTAGTTCTGAAAATGCCAACATTCCATTTTGAGAGTTTACCTAGTTCAACGTAAGAAAAAATGTAAAATTTAAACCTACCACCTTGGGAATCTAAATAAAAACTATTGTAGCCATGTAACTAGAGATATCGCTTGTTGGATAAGACTTCAGATTTATTACTTGTGGTATTCCCCATTTTACTTTTTAATCGAATTGATCATCTGGGTTATAAATTCATTTCATTTCATTTCTAGTATTGTTCTCATTAAAGCCACACTTGTTTTGTTATAACTCTGGACATCCTCTGCATCTTATACACATAATTATATAATCATAGTGATCTTAAAAACCTAAATTGGAAGAAATGCTGAAAGTAACAGAAGGCACTAATCTTCGTGGTATTGATAATACAGCCCACTTGGCTGGTCCAAGGAGCAGCATGTGTTTAGCTGATTCTGATGCATTGTTTTGCATTTATTTTTCTATCTGAGATTTGCCATTTTCAAAACTGAGCAAATCTATGAACAAAGCTGAATATATTACATGCCTTAGCAGGCTCCATCTTGAATACTAAACAATCACTATATGAAACAAGCACCTCTTGCATGCATACTTATTTCTCTCCTTTGCCCACGTTTCAAGGCAATATTCTCAGAATCAGCATTTGGAAATAGTACTTGAGTGAATCATTGCTTGGTGGCCTAAACAAAACATTTCTATAAGGAAAGTCTGTGATTTATCAGATGGAATTCACTCTCTCTGTCTGCCATTTGTATTATTGATTCCCATAATTATTAATTCCCATTACTTTAAGGAAACTTCTGAGACCAAGGAGACGATTAATGAAATATCTCCACCGTATGCAACCCAAAAGAAGGATTATTTTATTACAGAGTGAAGCAAAGGAAGATAAAGAAAAGGAAGGGGCATAAACTCAACGTCACCAAAGAGTGTAAAAAATCAGGAGAATTTATTCCAGCAGCTTTTTTTTCACAACATCTTCAAAGGAGTACTGATCAGAAGAAAAAGGGGAAGAAGAGTTTTGGAGAAATCTATTGATCAATCAAATAAAAGATTAACTTTCTCTTGAGGCCTCAGAGGGAGAGAACAATTCCTTCCATCTCTTTGGAACCCATCCTTCTCTCTAATAATATCCCAGTATCCTGAGATCTGCAAGAAAAGCATTGTTGCTGCTGTCTGGTGGGACAACAAACTTAGTAATGAAGAATTGCATAGCTTCAAAACCTGGCTCCTAGCAAGTAAAGGCTTACTTTGGAGTCAGGAATATGTTGTATTCCATAAGAGCTAATGAACATGGTTGGACTTTGGATCTACCTCATAATAATAATAATAATAATAATAATAATAATAATAATAATAATAATAATAATAANTCTGCAAGAAAAGCATTGTTGCTGCTGTCTGGTGGGACAACAAACTTAGTAATGAAGAATTGCATAGCTTCAAAACCTGGCTCCTAGCAAGTAAAGGCTTACTTTGGAGTCAGGAATATGTTGTATTCCATAAGAGCTAATGAACATGGTTGGACTTTGGATCTACCTCATAATAATAATAATAATAATAATAATAATAATAATAATAATAATAATAATAATAA
>QLTV01001682.1:2171673-2196445 GCA_003457575.1 Thermophis baileyi
CTTTGACTCAGTGGTACACCACAAACTACTTCTGAAACTAACATCCTACGGCATCTCTGGACCCCTACATAACTGGATAGCTGTGTTCCTGTCAAACAGACAACAAGTGGTCAAAATAGGGAGCACCATATCAAATCCTGTACCTGTTAACAGCGGTGTCCCCCAAGGCAGTGTTCTAGGACCAACACTCTTTATAATCTACATAAATGACCTTTGTGATCATATTATAAGCAACTGCGTTCTCTTTGCTGATGGTTTGTAACTAAGTTTATGGCTTAGAATTTTGTGTAAAATTCACAATTTGGTTTATTACTAAGCTAAGTAGTATTTTGTGCCTGGACAAGTGCTGATTCTGAGTGCAAATTTGCTACAAAAGATGGGTTGAGATTTCTTAGCCATCTTTCTGGGATCATCATAGCTCTGGCACTCAACGAATTAGGCTGACCCAAGATAATTTTTATGTTTCTGTATAATGTTCAGGAAATGTTCCTAAAGCTATTGCGATTTTTTTTTTACTCCTTAATATTCAGTCTAATGGAAAGGTGACACTTTTAGTATATTTTAAATGCTGCTAATGATTCCCCAGATCCTGTCATCTATTTCCATCATTAAATGAGAAAGAGATTTTACAGACTACAGTACATTGCATCAATGCAGCAGGAGCAACACAGAGACTGTAGCAGGGGTGAAATGCTACCAGTTCGGCCCGGTCCGGGCGTACCGGTAGCGGCGGCCACCGGTGGTTCGGAGAACCGGTAGCGGCAGCAGCGCAAGTCTCCGCCCACCTGCCCAGATGTCACCATTTTCTTGTTTTTAACCCTCTGCGCATGTGCAAAGCATTCTGCGCATGCACAGAGGGTGAAAAAGCATGTGCGATGGGCGCGCACACGTGCGATGGGCGCGCGCACGTGCAATGGGTGCGCGCACGCGTGCTTCCAAACTGGTAGGGAAGGTAAGTAGATTTCACCGCTGGACTGTAGGTTGTAGGGTGCTCTCCCCTGTCTCATCTGATGCAGATGTATATTTATTCATCATTGATAGCCAAGCAACAGCGGTAACAGACAGGCTGAAAATTCATCCAACAGAGAGTCCCAGAAACTTTAGGCCACTGCAGAAAAGGCTAAGTACTATCTTTGAAAAATGTCAAGCAAAGTTTCAGTAGGTGGGTGGAGGCAATTCTCAAGATAATATGTTTCCAGACCATTTAGGACTCATGCGAAATGCTCCAGAAATGGAATCGTTTGCTCCAGTGTCTCATAATGATTGGAATTTGAACTGGACAAATGGAAGATGGCAGACTGGTCCCCGATCTGTCCTGACTGCTGCAATGTGTGATTAGTATGAGAATGGCAAGCAATGACTGTGTGCTGCCACTGCATCTGGACCAGAAGGTTAATGTGAAAGAGGAAACTAACCCAGCCTTCACATGATGTTCCCCAGGAATTTCATGCAGATACTAAAGAGCATTGGATAAAAATGTTGGTTCTTACAACTTCCCTCTAGCCACAAGAGATAACACAGGAATCTCCCAACCTTCCAGGACCATCACATTCACATTAAACCCTCTCTATTCTATTCGGGCAGTCCTGAAGATATACGTAGGTATTTATTAATAGTTTCTCTACTCACTGCAAGAGATATTCTCTGGATAGTAGATCCAGAGGATAGTATCCTCTGTGCTATCCTCTGAATAGATGAGCCAGAAGACATCTCTTTCAGTGAGTAGAAAAACTATTAATAAATACATCATTTATAAAGAAAGACATAATACTTTCTTCATTTTGATGCAAACAATCTTACATCATTGTGGTAGTTACACAATGTTAGACCATTGTGACTGAAAGCATTGTTACACTATTGTAAAATGAGCTTTCATCTTTCTTTTTTTTTTTTTGTAAATGCTTTGATGTCACAGTGTCCAACCCTTTCCCCCCCCCAAAAAAACCCCAGAACTGGTGTAATGGTGTTGTTTGTCCCACCCCACCCCCTTAGATGCTGCTGACTGTTTCTGTCCCCAACCCAGCAGGGCGAACCATAGATTCTTTGGAATTCAGAAGTAATGGCCACATAAGTATGAGTAGTGAAGGCTTTATTCGAAGAATAGTATAATAAAATAACATAACACGAGACCGCAATAAAATAGCAATAGCAATAGCACTTAGACTTATATACCGCTTTACAGTGCTTTACAGCACTCTCTAAGCGGTTCACAGAGTCAGCATATTGCCCCCAACAATCTGGGTCCTCATTTTACCCACCTCGGAAGGATGGAAGGCTGAGTCAACCTTGAGCCGGTGAGATTTGAACCGCTGAACTGCTGAACAGTCAGCTGAAGTAGCCTGCAGTACTGCACTCTAACCACTGCGCCACCTCGGCTCTTACTAAAAGAATAGTTAGGAATGTTACATGACACCAGATAGTAATATAAGAACATTCAAGACAATAGGAATATAATAAGGCAAAGAATGAACAAAATTACACCTCTTCTGCCAATCAGGGAACCTCAAGAGATGATGCAGGTGGATCCCTTCAAAGCCAGAAAAAAACATGCAGCATTATCCTTCTTTGATTGACATTGAAATTCCATTTCATGAAAGTTCCTAACTAGCTTACATAAGCTTTGAACCATCATTATACTTGTTTTGTTGGTCTCATCTCACTTGAGTTTGCCAAGAACAAGTATGTCTTCTGCTGCTTGGAATACTTGGTGCTGTCCTGCCAAGAATAAGACCACCAAGCAATATTTGTTTACGTTAGATGGTGATGAGACCATGTGCAAGTTAAGAATATCTGTTTCACGAGGTTTTTTGACTGACGATGAGAAAAATCATTTTATTCCCAATAGGTGTCCCACCAGAAATGAGGGAAAACAAAGTATACCCATGTGTAAGCCTTTAGTGACTAAATTAAATGCTTGCTTAATTCTGTATTGAGAGCCAGTTTGGTCTAGTGGTTAAGGAATCAGGCTATAAATCTAGAGACTGAGTTCTAGTCCCACCTTAGGTACAAAGTCAAATGTGTGACCTTGGGCTAATCACTTTCTCTCTGTCCTAGGAAGGAGGCAATCCAAAACACTTTTTTTTGGGGGGGGGGGAACCCTTGTGAAGAAAATTTCAGAAATTTGTTGAGGCATTCTCCAAGAATCGGACATGACTGAATGGAAGAATAAAAAATCTGTATTATATGTTCAACCATTACATAAGAATATAAAAATTTGTCTATTATGAATCCCTGGGACATAGCAACATATCACTATTCAGTTCCTCCTTGCCAGTCATCTGATGAATCACCCATACTGCACTATTTCATGCAAGTTGCTGGTACAATATTTATAGCTCAGGACGGCAAGTGGAGTGGCATCGTCTACCAGCAGCAATTGGAGAACGTTCATTCCAAGCAGCTTAGCCAGGCAAATAAGCCTGGTAAATTGGTAGAATTTGGGATCCATGACCAAAATGAAACACCGAGTGTTACTGGCTCCAATTTAATTTAAACATTTTAAATGTATACTCAGCATATGAAACCTGAAGTTCAGAGGTGGATGTTCTTACCGAGGACAAAATACTGAATATGATGAACAGCAGTGTAGAGCAACTATATCAACAGGAAATTCAAAGAACATGGAGTTTAGTTTACATTCAGTGACAGAAAAAGAGGGTGGGATGGAAAATAGATAAAATGTCAGCAAAAATTAATGTGAAATACAGAGCAGATGTGGGAAGAGTAGAGTAGATGTAAAATATTTTCCCCCCTAACTAAATGAAAGCATAAATGGAAGTGGACAAATTGTGCTCTCAGTTCTGTTTCCACTAACATTGATGGCACTTTGCCCACAAAGCTAAAATTGGGCATTATATCATATTGACATTTAAGGGCAAAATATCAGTTGGTGCAAAAGAGGGATAACTCTGCTAAAAGTCTGATTACTTATAACCAGCTGACTACAAGAATTTGTTCATCTCAACCAAGCCATGTGCAATATATCATTCCATGAGTACATCATTATGCTTCAGTTGGGCTAACATCAAATTGTCCAAATGGCAGAATGAGAGTATAGCAGTAAAAAAAAAAAAAGGAATGCTATGAAATTAGAGTTTAAGATAAAGCCAGTTGCACTCTCAAGGGTGATGTCCAGAGATTTGTCTGTCATTCTAAACAAGGATTGCCTGTGCTTAATTGTGAAATCTTTTTTGAAAATCCAAGAATATAGAATAGAATAGAATAGAATAGAATAGAATAGAATAGAATAGAATAGAATAGAATAGAATAGAATAGAATAGAATAGAATAGAATAGAATAGAATAGAATAGAATAGAATTCTTTATTGGCCAAGTGTGATTGGACACACAGGGAATTTGTCTTCGTTGCATAGTGGCTTTGTTAGAATAATACATGGGTTATGGGGTGAGTGATACAATGTGTACAGTTCAACCCATTTAGAGATGCTGTTTGGGGCCAACTTGTTTTCTTTTATCTGCCGTGTTATCTGCAATGCAACCATTAAATAATCATAAAAAAGAGAATGTCTTTGAACATGCCTAAAGCACAATTCTGTCGTTAGTAAGGATACTAAACTCTTTTTTCTGTGTAACCAACAGAGATGTACACACACACACACACACACACACACACACACACACAAGATCCTTCCTCACAAGCTTTCCCTCTTTTCTCTGGTCTTGTTTCTCTATTTTTCCATCTTAACTTCATCAGTGGCAATACCATCTAGCTAGCTAATCCTAGCTCAGAAATTAAACTGAGCTGGACCTGACTAGATGGATGACAGTGGAATTCCAAGTCTGGAAGCTAGAATGGGAGATAAGTTGAAAATATATCCTAAGAAAAAAAGAGGACAGCACACTTGCAGCCTTAAAAATCCCTGGGGTGAGAATATTTTATTTTTATTTTCCTTTTGATCCACCCCCACCCCAAATAAAGATGGATAATATGCTGAATATCCCTTGTCTATTTTTGTCCAATGCAACACTATGAATTAGGAAAACAATCTCAAATTTCCAGCCTGCACCCTTCGAGTGAGGTCATCACATCATTATCATGCCACTTTTTTAAAGATGCAACCTGCCCCAAACAAGAGGTGGCCTTTTCCTGACTTATAAGCAATATCTAAATCGTACATTTCTCAGGAAGTGAACTCTGAAGTGCAATACAAATCAGGAATGTTATATTTAAGAATATATACAGCTGCCTTATACCAAATCAGAGCACCTGGTATATACTGTAGGTCTATGATAGACGTATGGAAGAAACTGACTTTTCTTTCATGCATGCAGCCTTAAAAAGGGTTGGCTAATCCATTCTGGATGGGACATGATTCAGCCAAAACAAATTCTGGAGGAGCCTCGCAAAATGAGTAAGGCAAGGCTAGTACACACTGTCCCTCCACCTATGGTGGCACAGTAGTTAGAATGCAGTACAGGTAGTCCTCCACTTACAACAGTTCATTTAGTGACCATTCGAAGTTACAACACCCCTGAAAAAAGTGACTTATGACCATTTTTTACACTTACACCTGTTGTGGCATCCCCATGGTCGTGTGATTAAAATTTGGATCCTTGGCAACTGGTTCATATTTATGACAGTTGCAGCGTCCCGGGATGATGTGATAATCTTTTGCAATCTTGTGACAAGCAAAGTCAATGGGGAAGCTAGTTTCACTTAACAACCATGTTACTAACTTAACAGCTGCAATGATTCACTTAATAACTGTGGCAAGAAAGGTCATGAAATGGCGCAAAACTCACTTAAAAATGGCTCACTTAGCAACATAAATTTTGGGCTCAATTGTGTCAAAATTGTGTTATAAGTCAAGGATTATGTGTTATAAGTCAAGGATTACCTGTATTGCAGGCTAACTCTTCCCACAACCAGGAGTTCGATCCGGACCGACTCAAGGTTGACTCTGCTTTCCATCCTTCTGAAGTCAGTAAAATGAGGACCCAGATTGTTGGGGGCAATATGCTGACTCTGTAAACTGCTTAGAGAGGGCTGTAAAACACTGTAAAGCAGTATATCAGTCTAAGTGCTATTGCTAAGTGCTATTTCCTCTTTCACGTGGTCTGTCTAACAGCAGCCAGCCCACATGCCCACCAATCTTTCCAGCATCTTCCATGTCCTCAGTCACTGCTGCATTTGAAGTCAAGTGTTGCAATTCAGCTGCACCTTCTCCCCTTCTCTCAAGTCTTTGTGGCAGGTAATCATAAATGTGCTTCTTAATCACAACAGTAAAAAAAAAAATCTTTATCACCCCTTGAATTCTTTAAATGTGAGGCTTACAGAGGTTGAGAGGGAATAATGAGAAACAAAATCCAATCTGAGGGAACTTAGACAGGGAAAAGCTGCACTAGAATAATATATGGGTGAGAATCATTTTAATCTTTCATGGGAGTTGAAGCAATTCCCGTTCACAGAAGAAATTACTGTATAAACCATATTCCCTTTCACTAAATCTCACCAAACATTGAAACAGATACAAAAAAAGGACCAAAAAGCAGCTATCATTTTACTTAAAGGATCCCATGTTGGAACTCAGATAGACAATTTTGACTCTACTCAAAGGCCTAAGAGATACACATTCCATGTTTTGACCAGTAGTGGGTTCTAAAACCCGTTGCTACCGGTTCACATGCGCAGAAGCATCCTGGGCGGGTGGGCGGACCCTCCCGCCACCGCCGCTGCTACCGGTTCTAAGAACCGGGCCGAACTGGGAGCAACCCACCGCTGGTTATGACCATTTGTTTAGAGAAATGACAGAAAGGAATGGCCAAATAAAAAATACAGAGCATATTGGGTTTTTCATGCAGATACAAAAAAGAATAAAGGAACTGTAAATTTTTCTCAAACAGCTGGAATTGGAAGTAAAGTTTAACAAAAATAAAGTTTAACGAATCTTTAAAACCAGTTTGGTCTAGTGGTTAAGGCACCAGGCTAGAAAGCAAGACATCGTAAGTTCAAGTCCTGCCTTAGCCATGAAAGCCAGCTGGGTGACTTTGGGCCTGTTACTCCCTCTCAGCCCAATCCACCTCACAGGGTTGTTGTTGTGCGGAAAATAGGAGAAGGAAAGTGTGTTGGATATGTTGAGTTATTTGTAAAAATAATAAAGGCAGATACAAATAAATAAAAAAGCACAAGTGTTTAATGATGCAACTCAAGCATTGGAAACCATTTAAAAGTGTCCCATGAAAAGTTTAAATTGCCAAATCTTTAGAGAATAACTTAACTTTAAGTAGACAGGACTCTATTGCCAGGTATTAACAAATAAACTGTCTAGATTTTAATATCTAGCTTTGCTATACTCTTTTCTCTCTCTCCTTCCAGAATAATAAGTAACAGATGTTCTGCCTCAATATCCCCAAATGTGATTGATAAAAGAGTCAATGCACAAGAAGAAAACAAGCAGGCTGTCTTAGAGGATACTAAGGGGCAAACTTCATGTTATTCTGAAGGTGTATTTTATTATATTTATAATTCCAGTTCATCCTTTCTAGTATCTACTGTATATCTGGGTAGGATTTTGAAATAGTCTAGTTTTGTTAACAGCACAAAATCACAGATGAGGAGGAGAATAAACTAGGGATTCATCTCAGTTCTCTTTCATTCAGTAGCAATCTTGTATTTGGACTTGAATCAATAACCTAACTCAACAACACGCTCACGCATTGTGTTACTGCCTTGCCAGCCGTGTTTCTTTGGGGTGCGGAATCACACAGTGCACATATAAAAAGAGGAGGGATCGTAATATTGATTTGTAATATTACGATTCGTAATATTGCAACGTTGTGACCTGCTGATTCCCCTTGTCACTCTGTAAATTCTCCCCATCTCACATAAAGAGTTCCAATTATTTCTTTGCAAGAAGCAGTCACAAAATGGGAAGCCCCCAGTTGAGACTACCAGGGTTATCTGCAGGGAATGATTAAAAAAAAAAAGATGGCGGCTGCAATGTTGCAATTAAAGGTTCGCCCATGTTTTATGTGCATGACACATTAAAAAAAATGGACTTTTGATTGTAACTTCATGGCTTGACTTTTTTTGACCATATCATGCAGACATCCATGGTCACTGCAGTATAGGGACTTGGCTATAATTGTTGGCTTTGTTTCATTTCTCTACTTATGTAGTGCAGGAAAAAGAAAAAGATGATTTTGGATGGAAAATTTCTAAGAAATGTTTAAGCTCCCATCCCCTTTGCCATATCATGGTCTAAATTTGAATTTGAATTTAAAAATTAGAAATACAGAAATCTAGATGAATTGTCTGAAAGCTTGTAGCAAGCTTTGGTAGATTTCTGTTGCATTCATCTTGTTTGCTTGAATATTTATAGAAATTTTGCTCTCCTAAATTAAAGTAACAGGCTTGCCAAATGTTATAAAACTTTTTTTTATGTTATCCCTCCTTTATTATTTTTTTATAAATTACTCAGGGGGGCAAAAAATACCTACAACTCCTCCCTCCTCCTATTTTCCCCACAACAGAAACCCTGTGAGATGGGTTGGGCTGAAAGAGAGGGACTGGCACTCAGCTGGCTTTCATGCTTAAGGCAGGATTAGAACTCACAGTCTCCTGGCTTCTAGACTATCACCTTAACTACTTGGTTTTGATTTATATAAGATGGATTTTCTAAGGATGTTTGGAAAAAGTCAAATAAGATTTGAAATTATACAACCAACTTATGATAAAATCAATCAAACAAAAATCCAAATTATTATGGTTCGTCACAAAGTCAGCCGGATGTTCAGATTGGATTTGGCATTTTTGTCTACCTATCGAGTCCTTTCTAAGGACCTGGAATAGGAAGATGTGGATGTTTGATGGTGTTACAGATATCATCGCAGGATGGAAGCTGTTTCAAGTAAAGCCACCTTTTGCAATTGACTGATGGTGAATTTGTCAATGCCAATGGTGTTCAAGTGGTGCTCCAGTTGTTTGCACCCAAGTCACCTATGACTATTGGGATGTCACAAATATACAGTGATTGAAAACAAATTATTAATATTATTAACATTATTAATGTTATTCTATTTATTTGCCGCCTATCTCGCCATGGGCTGCTCTAGGTGGCTCACAACCATAAAAATGAAGAAATAAAAAGGAAGTTTAAACAAAGCAAAAGTAAAATAATAGAACAATAAAACAAACGAGGGGGGGAACCCTTAATATGACTAGTAAAAAAAAGATGGGCATGTGGGGAGCAGAAAGTGGAGGGGGAATCTGTTGTCATTCTAGTAGCCACCTCCACAGTGACCAGGAAATAACTAGGAAATGGCAGAGAAGAGATGCCAACATCATTAATCTCTTGCTGGCATCTACTGGTGTTCTGGATTTTTACAGTCTAAATATAATATCATTTCATAATTTGCTTAACCATAAAGCAAACTATGACATCTTTAATGGCTTGAATTCTAAATAAAAGGATGAGCTCAAGGTAATTCTCCTTTGAGCTGAACTTGACTAGAGGTACTGTTCTTAGTAGCAATGTAGAAAAGACTTAGTGGTTTTTCCCCCCAATTCTCCAGTCTAATCTCCTCTAAAGCTCTGAGATTTCATGGAGATCTGAACCCTAACCTTCTATTAACCAAATCAGTCTTGCTTAAGTCTTTTCAAGATAGGTCAAGACCGAGCAAGTACCATTAGTTGTGACATCTAAAGATCTACTTCCTCCTGTGTTATCATATCCATCCTAACATGCAGGTTACAGTATTCTAAATTAATCAGGATGAATAGAAGGACCGTGTCGATGGCCACACTCTCGTCATAAAACACTTACTTCTATGGGATGGGTATTTATGGGTTGCTTTATCATTATTAACTATTTAAGACCACCAACTTCCATAACTGAGTACAGTTTACAATAGAAATATAAGTACTCTATTAAAAGAAAGCATCAGCATTAAAAGTTTGTACATTGTTTTGGGTTGGGGGTGGGGAAGAAGACGACTTTTAAAATGCCACTGAGAAGGTCCATTTCCAATAAAGAATGTGTTCCCAAGATCAGGGACAGAAAAATTAACCCAAATACCACTGTTATTCAGGCAAGCTTGTTTTAGTGTATGAAACGTAATAATTCAAAGCTGACAGTGATGTGTTAATTATCTGACACGCTGCTTCAGCTTTTATTATTTTAATCTTTTCATAATGAATGTTTTTAACCAATTTTCTGAATATTGATTGTTGCCTTGAACACTACGGTAGTAAGTGAAAGGATGGGATATAAATTGTTCTAATAAATTAATACGTAGATATTTATATAGTGTCCCACTCTCATATATCACTGTAGATTCAGCATTTTCAGTTATAACTCATTTTGTTCGCTAAGAAATTGAGTAATTGCTTGTAGTAGAAGAGGATTTTAAGTAATCCAAATAAATTTTATTGCACATATCCAGTGATTTATGTAAATTACAAAAACAAATGTTATCAGCCTTAAACACATCACACAGAGAAGGCCACCCAATTTTAAGCAATAGAAAAAGGAGTTATACCCATTAAAGTTCTGCCGTTAAGTGCAATTTTTATTTTTTAACAACCACAAATAAACCTTCCTGAATTTGACCCATGGTTGATACCGTACCAAAAGAATTTGTCTTTCAAGTGATAACTTGAAATATATACTTATATTTAAGATAACTTTATTGTCATTTTTTTTACTGTGAGTACACTGGCCCATATTAAAAATGAAATTATGTTGCCTGCTCTAAAGAGAAAGTATATATCTACCCAAACACATACATAACACACATATACACATGCTATATACATTCATAAATATATACCTGTACCCATACATATATATATATATATTAATCACTGTCCATTTTGAATCCATAGTGGAAAGAGGAAATTTGAGAGTTCAAATGGGACATTTACTTTGTAAGTCCAACAAAGTCAGCAACGGATAATTATCAAATTCTCAGGTTTGATAGTGGGCTTAATATATCACTCTGGGCCATGAGGTGGCTTATTTCATCTTTGGCTTAGCATGTTGATGAAATCCATTGGTGTTTGTACACCATATTCCTTTTTTTAAGTCATGTTATATGAATCCATCATGTACTTTAGTCAATAATCCATGGATAAGGAAGCCGTAGTTGCATGAATTAACCAATCACATCTGTGTTTTCTGTTAATGTTAAATATCTATGAAGCATATCTTAATTAGACTTTGTATTTTGAATAATTGAGAAAGAGCATAAGTATTTCCTATCCAACTATTCTTTCTTCTCCTATGTTGTCTCCCTTGCTTGTTTTTACTTCTTCTGATCAAATGGCACTATGAGGAAGGATTAGCCAAAAGGACTATAGCCAGACAGTATAGACAGTATAGCCAGAGGTGGGTTCCTCCCGGTTCAGACCAGTTCTCCCGAACCGGTAGCAACCCGCTGGTGACGTCACGATGATGTCACCGAACCGGATCGGTCAGTGCCGGTCCATGGGTGCCGCCATCTTTTTTTTTAAAAAAAAATTCACATTTTTTTTATTTTATTTTTCTTCTGCACATGCGCAGAAGCTGAGTTTCCGGCACTGCGCATGCATCGCCATTTTGTTTTCAGCGTGTGTGGTTTTTTTAAAAAAAATTTCGGGGTTTTTGCACTGCACATGCGTGTGCCCACCCATGAGGTGCGGCCACGCGGTGCGGGAGAAAGAGAACCGGCAGCAAGGTAAGTTGGAATCCACCCCTGAGTATAGCCATCATATAATCATCTGGAAATCTAATTTATCTTTTATTTGGGCACCCTGCAACCATCTGCTGCAAAGATCTGCCACAAAATAACTGCCAAAATAACTGCCAAGCAGAACGGGCCTTCCAGTAATTGCTTTGATTGGATTGACACAGGCTGCAGAGCTCATCTGTTGCTCTCCAAGAATGATGAAATAAAAACTGCAACTATTTTGACTTTCTGTCATGAAAGACAATGCAACACATGCCATTCATGAGCTACTGTCCTGATTGGGGGAGAGGAAAGATTCTAAAAACCACATACCATCCAAATCAGAATTAAAGAAGGAGTACCTAATTTAGTTGCCGCAAGAATTCTGTCTTATTGGTACGGTTCTGCAACTTCATTCTTATCTACATGGAAGCGATTCCTATAGCACTAAGTAGGAGTGACATCAGAGTAAATATGGCTTGGATTCATTACAGCGGCTTCATACTGGCAGAGATGGTCTTTCTTCTGCCACCGAAAGTTGGATTGGCAGAAGATCCATCAAAAACTGTACTTAAAATAAAAAACAGCAGAAACTATTTCACTAGAAATTATTAGGTTCTCACTAAATGTTGCTTGCAATTTCACCTTCAGGGCATGGAAATATGCTCATGTGAAAGATCTGTAAGAAACCAAAATAATTTAGATAAGAACGGTTGACCCAATCATGTCTATAAACATATTCACTCCCCCTGCCCCAATATTGAATTGTTAATTCTCGAGGAACTAAAAATAGAGGGAGATGATGCACACAATAAATACTGAGTAGAAACGAGTAATGAGGTTACAATTGCATGATCGGAACAGATAAGAGGCTGAATTAGCAACGAGTCATTGCTGTTAACAATATGTTTTACCCAAGATTTGAAATAGGTCCAATGTACATTCCAGCCAAGAATAAACTGGAAAGTACAGAGCTGGGGGGAGGGAGTATTGCCGTATGCCGATCGCATGCTGGTTAAGCCTGTGCTGAATGAGAAATGGATCAGATACATTTAAGACCAACTTTGCCACACAGCCAATTAAAAGCCTGCAGCAAGTAGTAGGATTTGCAGCTAGGAGCATTTGCTACAGGCATCCCCCTCTAGTCTAATTTACAGGGAAATGGGAGGCCATCAGAGTGCGATAGCAGAGCCCAGGAATATAGATATTGTCTACAATGGTACAATAACATTATTATACAAACTGCAAACCATGCAGATGTTTGTGCAGCAAAGCTGAGCTTATATTGCCAGAAATGGCTCTTTGCCATAAACAAAATAGTCCAGCTTTCAATCATCTAAACTTGGCCAGTTTAATATCCCGGGAACAAATAATGACTTTGGGAACCAGCATCCATATTTTGTGGTACACAATGCCTGTTTATGGACAGTGTCATTAGCAAGCATGCTTAGTATTCCTAAACAGACTTCCTGTCTACTCATTTGCCTAATCATTTCTTAAAATCATTAAAGTTCATGGTTATCTTCCAACAATGCAACATTTGGACTGTAGGAAACTACCATGGAACTTTTCCTCTCTTACATCTGACCACTTCCCCGACATGCCTTGGCAACCTCTTTTTTCTGACATGTCCCAATGATCTTAAACAAATATTTGCCTCCTAATGCCATCTAAGGCCAGCTTAAAGAAGTATGAACTCTCAGACTCACATCACCTGAGTCAAGCATTCGAGATGTAGATTCTAGATGAGTCTCTTCAGAACACTAAGCAAACCTGAGTGATACTGCCACTAACCTGATGTATCTCCCTTGGATGTCTCTACATCAACTGAGTTGTAATAGAAAAACCACCCTGCTTCCATGATCCTTACCAAACAACACTCAGCTCATTCCCATAGTTTATCTACCTTCACATCTGGCCAGTGATGAAGTTGTTAGATTGCAGTGACCAGCTGGGAGAGAGGTAACACATGGGCTCTGAGACCAGAAATTGGGCTTGATGTGGATGTGTTTGCCTGTGTGTAACCTCCAAAAGGAACCAGGCAAGGAAAGGTACTCAAAGAGTATGCATACATGGCTGTGTTTCACACTTGTGTCCCAGAGGTGGGTTCCTACCGGTTCTAACCGGTTCTTTAGAACCGTTAGTAAATCGGTGATGATGTCACGGAGCCAGTTCTGCCGGTGTCTCGGTGGGCGCCGCCATCTTGGATTTTGCTTCTGCGCATGCGCAGAAGCTATTTTTTGATTGCTGCGGGGGTGCAAAGCGCACGCAAGGCATAACCCAAAGCAAACCAGCAGCAAAAGGATCCAGAACCCACCCCTGGTGTGTCCTGATAATGCTGAGAGTTCTACGATCAAAGTCTAATTGTAGAGCGTCGATACAATGTACTCTGTCCTTGCCTGCTGATATTAAGCTTCAAGATGCCTTTTAAAAATGAAGCAAGTGCCAGTATGAAATATTTTGGGCTTCCAGGTGCAATTCAAGGTGCTGTTTAATTACATGGCACAGGGCCAGGTTAGTTGCAGGACCAGCTGTTTTCAGTTTTAATATCAGAATAACACATTCCACACAGTCTTTCAGGCCGGGCATGTTCCTGATCCCCTTTTTGCATCAATGTCATCTGGTCATACTTAGGAAGCATTGCCATTTCCGCCTCAAACCCAGCCTTTGGAATATCTCCCCTCATGTTTCAAGTGGCCCCAAGCCTTGCTAGCCTTTCCAAAGAACTAAAAACCAGTTTTTCCCCCCTGGGCATTTGGAACAGGATGTTAGATGTGCCCGTCTCTTGGCCTTAGGATGTGTATGATGGCTAGAATGCATGTTCTGGATTTATTTCTGTTGTTTTTTATTATTGTTTTTAATTTCATGTTAGATACCCAGAGTCACTTTGATAAAAGTTGGGGTCTTATATGAATGAATGAATGAATGAATGAATGAATGAATGAATGAATGAATGAATGAATGAATGAATGAATGTTTTGAAAAGACATCTCCCAAGAACATATGACTGCTCCAAACACTCCTACAGGTAGGGCATGCTTCAAGTTCCTTCTTTTAAATCTTGACATCTTATGTGGCAGTCCTTAGAGGTAGTCCAGACAAGAAGCACCAACCATGAGTACTAACCCCACCTTCATTGTAAGGTTACAATAACAGAATCTTGCAAATCTGAAAATACATCTTTCTCCCCTCATATTTCTCAAAGAAACCATAGAGGATTTTCTGAGATGTTTGCCACACTCCCCATTTCTTCTGCGGGCTGAGATGCCTCTTATCTGATCATTGCCTACCTGCTGTTCACTTTCTTTCTCTCCAGTACATTCCCATAGGAATCTTGTCTTTTCTGTGGTTGTCTCAGCTTGCTGGAACAATCCTCCACCCAATATATTCTGATATTCATACTGATCACAATTTTTTTTTTGCCATTTCCCCGCCAAATCACCTGGAGTGATTTTTCACTTCCCCAAAAGCTACAGAGACAAAGCTCTAAGCCAGGGGTCCCCAAACTTGGCAACTTTAAGACTTGTGGACTTCAACTCCCAGAATTCTCCAGCCAGCATAGCTGGCTGGAGAATTCTGGGAGTTGAAGTCCATAAGTCTTAAAGTTGCCAAGTTTGAAGACCTCTGCTCTAAGCAATGAGCAGCAATGTCTCCTGTCATTGTTCTTTTACTTTGAAACAATACCCTATATTTGGCAAAAATGTTTAAAGTATGGTTAGTACAAGCTGTTCCCTTGCATTAAGTCAAAATGACTAGGAACCATCTGCCGAAATACATTGAAATGAATTGAAAAGCCTCAAGGTCACAGATGAAGCCTGTGTTGGAGCTATTCCCAATTGATTGTATCCCTCAGCACATTTCACAAAATCTGCCTTAGCAGCTAAGAGTCTTGCAAATTCCCCTGGGCACATCAAATCCAGATCTCTCTCACCTTGGATGATTCCTAAAGTCTCAGTCAATTATATTTTTAAAAATACAAGAGATGTAAAAGGGCAAACCAGAGGTATTTGAATCTTGTCCAGAGGTTCCCACGTACATATCTAACGGCAAAAGTTTTACTTGAAATTAGCAATTGCATTAGTGCTTTGTTATTTCTATTATTTATTTATGCAGGAGTTCCAAATGAAATAGGACGGCCATTTACTGTTATTGTTGAATTTCTATTTGGAGCAGAAACTCAGTGTAGGAAGCATGAAGTTTTCATCTCTAATCTGTTCTTTCTGTTGAAGTCCCAACATAGGAGTAGCCCAGGGGTGGGTTCTAACTTACCTTGCCGCCGGTTCGCTTCCTCCTGTGCTGAAAATTCCAAAAAAATTCCCCCCCCCCCAAAAAAAATTCCCCCCCCCCAAAAGATGGCGGTGTCCACAGACCGGCACCAACCGAACCGGCTCCGTGATGTCACCAGCGGGTTGCTACCGGTTTGGGCGAACCAGTCCGAACCGGGAGGAACCCACCTCTGGAGTAGCCCCATTTGTGCCTGTCTGTTTGCATTGAGAGAAAGTTTCCATTGCAGAAACAAAATGAAACAAAATGAAACCCCAAAATTGAAGTTTTTATTCTGGTGCAAAGAGGTAGGCCACTGGGTCAGGAACAGGGAACAAAAAGGAAAAAGTCTCTGCTCTCCACCTGCTATTTTTTTTTTAAACTAGTAATAGTCAGGGAAATCAGATCCATGCAGTTCAAATGGTTATAAAGATTTATTACAGGCTTAAGCTTGCTACAAGAATCTGAACTACTAACAGCCAAAGCAAATTGGAGGTAGATAAGAGTCAATGGAATTCAAGGTGGGCTGGACTTAGATTTCTTGTGGGCATGAAGGCACTCAAGACTGATGACACTTTTGACACCTTCCCAGGGCTCGGGCTGGTCATCTCCTATACTAATATAGTTGTTTTTCACTGAATTTTATCTTGTAATTATTTTATTACTTCAAACTGCTAGGCTTCAATGGGACTTCTTTGCCAAAAACTTCCCGTGTCTACTGTTTTACCCTAGTTAGAAAGCTGGGAAATGGAAGTAGAAGGGTGTCCTACAGGACAATTCAGCTACATTGTGGACCTGCTGAATGGAAGCATTAGCTGAAGAAAAGGATAGAGCCTTTTTATTCTGTCCAACCCCCAAAAATTACATCAAGAGACTGCGGACTGTACCTGTCAGTGGGATGTCTCCACCAGAACCTAGCAGAACCACTTAATGTGGGGGAGCAGACAGCAAAGAAATATCTAAATATTTAGTTATAAATATTTATTTATTTATTTAGAAATAGATATCCAGACTCTCAAGATATTGAGAGTCTGGAGAGAGTGCAGAGAAAAGCAACAAAAATGATTAGGGGGCTGGATGCTAAAATGTACAAGGAACGGTTACAGGAATTCGGTATGTCTAGTCTAACAAAAAGAAGGAATAGGGAGGGCATGATAGCACTGTTCCAATATTTGAGAGGCTCCTACAAAGACGAGGGGGTCAAACTATTTTCCAAAGCACCAAAAAGCAAGACGAGAAACAATGATTGGAAACTAACCAAGGAGAGAAGAAACCTAGAACTAAGGAGAAATTTCCTAATGGTGAGAGTTATTAACCAGTGGAATAGCTTGCCTTCAGAAGTCATGGGCACTCCATCATTGAAGGCTTTAAAAAAGAGACTGGGCAACCATTTGTCTGAAATGATGTAGGGTCTCCTGCTCGAATAGGGGGTTTGAGTAGAAGACCTCCGAGGTCCCTTCCAACTCTGTTATTCTATGTTCTAGTCTGAAGATGGGTCAGATCAGGCTGGAGGGAGGGTATGTGCAGAAAAAAATAATCCCAGAAAAAAAATCCCCTGAATGCATGGGAGAGTCTGTTGGGCACAGGTCTGGATACTGCCAATCCCCAACTACAGCAAAACTATGAAGAGGTTGGAAAAATTCCCAAAACTGGCCTTTGCTTCCCTTCACAGCATTGTTTAATTGGGGTCTCTTGTTTCTTTAGTGCAAGGATAACTTCCTTTCTGTTACTAATCTGAAAGGAACGTTCAGTTTTTGATCTAACAATCAAGCTAACTTTATACTCTTTGCCTAAAAAATCCAAGTTTATAACTATAATTTTGCAAAATCTAAAAACAATTTAACAGAGGAGAAAACCAAGGATTCATATTGGCCTTAGAAATGGGCAGTAGCTAAGCCACAGATTATATCTTCCTTATTTTCAGCTGTTTACTAACCCAGGCACAAAATGCTTAAAGGAATTGATGGGACTAAAACTGCTAAAATGTATTTTAGCTAAATCCAGCAAATATCTGTGGTCTAAACAGTGTGAGTTTGTGTCATATGCCCACAAATAACCAGAATATATGCTAGGGATTAATAATGTGCCTCTCCATCTGTGTGCGTGTGTGTGATACGTACATATACACTTCCAAGTTATCACCAAAATCTTGACAATTATGGGCGTATTGTATTACTCCTTTGCAACTGTATTATTTCCTACTACAAAGCCTTCAGAAAGGAGATGTATAGACAAAGGACATTGAAAGGACGCTCACACTTGAGTGGCCGTATAAAATAGCTGATTCTAATGATCACTTTGCAGGCAGCGAAGATGGAGAGGCTATAAAGAATTAAAATGCTATTAAAGGTGTCAGGATGCTCTTTATAACTTTTATGTCTCAGAAACCTGTTTGCAACAGGACACGCTTACATCATTCTCTTTATAATTTATATCCAACACCAACGCTGGAAGGGACTCATCAGTGGAAACAGATGAGCTAGAGTTGTTGAGTGTAGTTAAGGAGAGAGAGAAAAAAATTCTCTAGCCCCAAACTATTCATCAACTGATGATGGATTCTGAATCCAGAGCAGATTGGTATAATTTGGAGTAGTTTTTAACTAACTCAAGGCAGAAATTATTCAAACATGCACAAAGAAATGCCATCTTGAATATGTAGTTCAGGAATTTTGCCATCCATAGAAAAATATTGCCAGCATATGACTATTTTCTGATTCTGGGAGGTTAAATCTTCTTTGAAAACTCAATAGAATTTATGCAGCCATAATCTACACCAATTCTTCAAGATCTGAGTTAAAAAAAAAGTTTGAACTTACATAGGCAAAGATCTTCTTTCAAACTACTCAAATATTTCTTATAAACCTAATATCCATTTATGTTGATTAATAAAAATGAAAAGTTGATGTAAGGGCTGTACCGTATATTGATGATAAACCAACTCCACAAGGAATTCTAAATATTTTCTCCAAAGAAGTTCTTACCTGTATAGAAACTTAAGAGGCAGCCAACAGGTCCCACAATACCAAATAGTAACTTTTTCAATTGTAGGTTTAGACATGAATGCCTCTTTTTAGCCTAGTTTTAAAAAAGTGATTTGTCCAGAGCTCCATGCACACAGATAGGTAGGTAGGGAGAGAGATAGAGAGATGATAGACAGATAGACAGACAGACAGACAGATGATTGATAGATACCAGATAGATAGATAGATAGATAGATAGATAGATAGATAGATAGATAGATAGATATATATAGATATATAGATATATAGATATATAGATATATAGATATATAGATATATAGATATATAGATATATAGATATATATATAAAAATACAGCATTCTAAAAACCACAAGAGGTAGGCTTGCAATTTTGCATAGTTTTAGAATAAGATTTGTGTGAAAAATCACATTTCAAACAATGCAGCCAAATGTCCCAGTGTAAAACAAACAAGGGAGAGTAGTTTCTCAGTAAAGCATGGATGATTGGAAGCTCTCTTTTCCTCAGTTGCTAGCTGAGCAACGGCCATTTCATCAGGCTACAGTAGAGAGAAGGACAGATTCAGTTCAGTTTATCTGAGTCCTTGCCTTTTCAGAGCTTTCAGTTCTAGGTGGCCATGGTAAGAAGAAGAACTGAGTCTTCTGACTGCTTTATAGGTATTTGGAGGTAAGGGGGCAGAGGTGGGTTCCTGCCGGATCGGACTGGCTCTATAGGACCAGTAGCGGGAATTCCCCCCCCCCCCCCGCTCGCTGAACCGGCAGTGATGGCCGGCTGGACATGCCCCAAACCAGCTCTCTCGGCGGCACCATAGGCGGCGCCATCTTGTTTTTTGCTTCTGCGCACGCGCAGAAGCTTGGTTTTTAGCACTGGGCATGCGCGTGCGCCCACACAGCTCGTGAGGAAGTGAACCGGCAGCGAGGTAAGCCAGAACCCACCCCTGTAAGAGATGTGTGCACTGGAGTCACTTGTGATTCCTGGTGACTGTCTGCACAAGTCTCCACAGTTTTCTTGGCAAAATTTTGGAAGTTGTTTGTCGTTGCCTCCTTGCTTATGGTTGAGAAGGAATGACTGGCCCACAGCAATTCAGATGGCTTCGTGCCTAAGGTGGGACTAGAACTCACAGTCTCCTGGTTTCTAGACTGGTGCCTTAACTATAGCTCTAGGCTGTTTTGTAGCCATTACAGTGAGAGCGATCAACCAGTGGAACAGCTTGCCTTCGGAGGTTGTGAGAGCTCCAACACTTGAGACTTTCAAAAGGAGATTGGACTGCCATTTGTCAGAAATGGTGTAGGGTCTCCTGCTTGAGCAGGGGGTTGGACTAGATGACCTACAAGGTCCCTTCCAATTCTATTAATCTGTATCTGTATCTGTATCTGTTCCTTCAGCCGATGTGTATCTGTATCTGTATCTGTATCTGTATCTGTATCTAATCTATATACTGTATGATAGCATTATATTCAGAACTGGTATCTTTTTGTTTTCCTTTTTCTTCACCCCCAGTTTTTTCTTTTGCCTTTTCTTTTGTGGTTTTTAGACTGTAAGTCACTCCTTATTGATTGGTAAGTCTCCCTAACTAAAGAGCAGAATGTAAATGCTGCAAACAAATAAATAGGGAGATAACAGTTAAACAATTAGAATACCAAATAAAAATCAATAAAGTAGCATCCTGCATGCTACCTACTTGAGTTGAGGCTTTAATTTCAGAGCGTAAGAAGAATCCCCCGTTGAGAGAATGATCTGAGAAGGAAAGAACATTTCTGACCTAATTAGAAGTCAGATGATTGCCTTTTGCAAATGTCTAGACTGCATGGATAAGGATTAAAAGTATGTGGGGGAGACTTTGGACACATACAAGTCTCCTACTGTTTCATTTATTTATTTATGTTACAATTTTTTTTCACAGACAAATTGAAAGGAAAAAAAATGCAAGAATGAAAAGAAAGAAAGAAAAAATAACAACCTAAGTTAAGGAATACATGAGTGACATCTAATCTTCTTTTCAATACATAATTACAATCTTATTATCCCATCTTCCTTCTACTGTAGATGTTATACAAGTCCCTTTAGCTCTTCACTTAATCTATGTTTTTCTTAATCTTCAAATCCATAAATCATTTCATTTATTTCAGCAAAAAGGGTTTCCAGTCTTTCAAAACTGTTCACAATGTTTCTGTGTGCAGCTGGCATAGACCTTCATGACTATGTATGTGTGTGAGGTTGCACATTTCGCAAAACATCTTTGCAAACAACTCTGTATAAATCAGGCGGAGGTCCCCAATCATGGATTGGAGAGTTTGTTATTATGAAATATGAATAATGTAGACTAACATTGCCTTAATAAGAGTAATTTTTTTCAAGCTTTATTACTTTACTAACTCTTGGACAATGTTTGAAAGCAAGGGATGGACTTCAAAACATTTTATGGTGTCATTCTGATCTAAGCTTTCTTCTCCCATGTCAGTTTGGGAGTCTGTCATCTTATTTTGGGTGCTTTGTGCTTAATTTCTAAGTGGAAAAAATTATATTTTTCTTCTTTCTATGTACTACCCATGGTTGATGAATTGTGGGGCCTAAAAGGTGATACATCAGAGGGAACAATCCCATTCATTCCCACTTTGTTTTTATTTTTCAACAACTGAGGGAGAATAGCCTTTTTACAAAAAGAGCCAATGCAGCTACTAATGCTTCTGATAAATTGCAAATAACAATTGAAATCCCTGATTCATTAGAGATTCCAGATAGGAAATAAGTAACTAATTTGGAACAGCTTGTTGCTTTAAAACCTATCTCTTGTGATAAACAATATTACAGAACCATTGACTACCTGCGGGGGGGGGGGGGACGGACCAGTAGATGCTATTACACTGATTTTGGATACCTTGGATAAAAAGTTAAAAGAGATAGTTACTGACTCTCTTGAGAAAAGGATTAATCAGTGGAAAGTGCTATAAACAATGTCCCACAAGAGTTGAAGGACACTGAAATCTCCAAGATGAAATTATCTATATACTGAGTCTCCTGTATAGAATTAATCTAGAGGGGTTTTTTTAATATTTCCCACAAAGTTGAGCAAATTTTTCATTACAGCTGGGATATAAGTTCAAGCTTGAAATTGTTTCGCATATTGGTGTTTGATGCTATTCAGCATGGAGACCCAGCCCTGTTGTGCTGAGATTTCTCAGGTCATACATGATAATATTTTATAGTTATCTTGAGAAAGAGGTTTCTAGAATGGCAGGCTAAGAAGATAACTGTTTTTTCTTGATTTGCCTCAATAGAGAGTCCAGAACAGTGAGCTGTTCAACAGGGCTTGTTTAATGGAGAAAGGAATTCACTTTTTCTCCATTCAGCCAATTTTTTGCTTAATATTCTGATTATATAAATTGACCAGAACAAATACCTACACAAGTGTTATATCCTGTCAACGTACTGAATGCATGCTTGTGGTCTTTTTATCTGGAAGCTAAAGAACAATTCTAATACATATCTAAAACTCCTTTCAAACTTTTATATATGTCTATCCACCACACTTTTGGATTAAGCAATAACACAGCAGGCATTTCTGCAACTACCATTTAGCTACTCTTTCCTGTATTATTGCTAGCTTGACTCTAAATCCACTTTTTAAAAATCCTGTCTGGACTGAGACATTTGGCAAAAGCTGGCAAGGTGTTCAGTGCAGGCTGGAGGCTACTATCTCCCGTCCCATTGGAGGTTGTGCCCTCCCATTTTTTTTATTCCATGAAAGCAATGGCCAATTGCTTTCCTTCCTTTGTGAGGGTCTTCCTGGACATGCTGGCTGTGTATGTGCATGCATACTCGCACACACGCATTAAACACAAACTGTTTTTAAAAAAATCCTTCCTCACATCACAGTTCTAATACATTGTATACCTTCCTATAGCATCACGGTTAATATTTGCATTTTTAATGACTTTTTAATGTGAAATTTGTCTTATCCTATTTCACTATATTCTTTGTGGTTCTCATTTTTTGTCTTTATACATTACGCAATATATTTCTTTCAACCTCAATTTTTCAAGTCAACTTTTTTTTCTCATCCCCAGCCTCTTCCGTTACATCATTCCAAGAATCATTTTCTTTCGTTTGTTTGTATTTCCCCCACACATTTCTGGGATAGTCTGTTCTAAGTAACTTCCACGTTATTTTTCCCTGTACGGTGATGGGAGATTATTTTGTCTTGTAATATGCTTTCATATAGGCCCCTTATTTTTACTTTGAGCAATATTTTGCTTTCATTCTTACTTATTTCATTTTTTTTTTCTATATTCATTTTCCCCCGAGATGAGGTCTTAACAATACAAAAAAAGTGCTTATCTTACATTCAAAAACTTTTGAAATCCTTTAAATTTCATGAATTTTCTGAATCTTTCATCATAAAGACTCAGGTAAATCATGCTCTTAGACTGATATTCACTTCTTCAGTATGTGTAAAAATGAATAAAGATATGCTCAAACCACATATTCAAAGGAGACCTTTTCTTAAGCAGAAAAATAATTCAGAATGTTGTACAGCTCTTTTCAAAACTCATTCCAAATTCTTTCATTGTGTTTGCTAACTGGAGCATGCACATTTTATTTTATTATTTTATCTTGACATTTATAAGCTGCCCCAATCTGTCCTGACACTAGCACTAAACTATGAATTCCTATTTTTATATGTACCCACAGTAATCTACAGTAAATGACACCAGTTTATACTTCCTGACATACATTTTAGCCCTTTAATTTCATAATTATGGTTATATTTACTTCATTGCTTAATAATTTACTTCCCTTACATTCCAGTTTACAACCTTCCAGATGCTATGGTTGGCATAGAGAAGATCTCCTCCAGTCATCATGGCTGCCTTCAGCTGAGTGAAATTTATACCTGCCTGTCTTGTGACATGTCAAACATTATCTGCAAGTATACAATGCCCAGAAGTTGACAGTATTTCATCATGGAACCTCTTCTCTTTAACATATTGTAGCTTTTCTTATCATATGTCCTCTTCCTTTCCACCAAGAAGTCATATAACATCATATAGTAAAAACTAAAGTGTTAAAACTTTAGGAATCCTGAGTATTGAAGTACAGCCAGAAACGCAGTTGGTAGAAACAGTGAGCAGAAATGTAGGAAAACAGAAAACCAAGGAAGGTGTTGTGTTTTGTTGTTTCGCCCAGTAGTAACAAAGCTATAAAAGTGAAACTCGATCCAGGGATCCAAAACATTTACAACTGCTATATATGAACGTTCTCTCAGCCTGTCAGGGCAGGTCTGGCAAGAATAACAAATGTGACCACAAGTGCGGCAAAATTAAGTGTTTAATTCCATTACACAGACCTGGTCTCAGAACGAAGCGAGTTTATTTATTTATTTATTTATTTATTTATTTATTTATTTATTAAATTTGTATGCCGCCCAACTCCCAAGGGACTCTGGGCGGCTCACAACAATATAAAAAACTGTTAAAAAAACCATAATAAAAACAATTAAAAACAGTTAAAAACTCATGCATACCGTTTCATGGCCGGACCTCGCCAATTACAGAGGCGAGATCAACGGCCCCAAGCCTGCCGGAAGAGCCAGGTCTTCACCGCTTTCCGGAAGGCCAGCAGTGTGGGGGTGGTCCGGATCTCAGGGGGTAGCTGGTTCCAGAGGGCCGGAGCAGCCACAGAGAAGGCCCTCCCCCGTGGACCCGCCAGCCGGCACTGTTTAGCTGACGGGACCTGGAGGAGCCCAACCCTCTGGGATCTTACCGGTCGCTGGCAGCTATGTGGCAGAAGGCGGGCTCGAAGATAACCTGGCCCTGAGCCATATAGGGCTTTAAAGGTAATATC
>QLTV01001682.1:2199512-2222957 GCA_003457575.1 Thermophis baileyi
GCCTCACAAGCTCGCACCAAGCACAGCAACGCTGTGACTTCAGGAAACATTGTCCTCGCTTCTCAGCCAGTGAGCACACAGGCCCAGTTGATGATCAATGAAGGTTTCTTGTTCTTGTCTTCAGGCTAAGGTGAGTTCAGCTGTTTCCCAGCGGCCGCGGCATACTTGCAGTTTCATTCTCCAAAGCCTTAGTTCAAAGTTTTGCTTTCAAGTAATTCTGTGCTTCAGACAGTTGAACTAGGCCTCCCACACCTCGGCCCAAAAATTTCTTCTGCAGCAAGGTTTTCCTGAAGGCCTCTGTAGCTGATAACAAATGCAAGGCTTTTGGCTGCTCACAGGATAGCTTATGATAAAGTATTAAAACCACTTCACTCCACTTTGAGTTGGCATCAAAGACATCCATGTAAAGCCAGCGCTGGGAGCTCTGCCTTCCAGCGCTGCTTTTCAAGTGTGCACTCCACCCCCCAATCACCCGATAACCACACACCCCCACCAGCTACCATCCGCCCCGGCAACCATAGTTCCGGTGGCCAAATGTCCTGTTTCCTCTCAGCTCTCAGCTCCATTCCTCTCAGCTCCATTTGCAGCTCCGTTTGCAACGAGCTGCCTCTCTCCACGCCGTCAACAAGCAGGGAACTCAGCTGGGGGTCGGGTGGCAGCACGGCAACTGGAGGAATCAGCTGGGAGTCGGGTAGTAGCGTGGCAGCCGGAGGAATCAGCTGGGAGTCGGGTGGTAGCATGGCGACCAGAGGAATCAGCTGGGAGTCGGGGGGCCAGTGGAGGGATCAGCTGGCAGTTGGGGAATCAGCTGGGAGGCGCAGAAGGATCGCATCACATCCCAGCGGTCCCCCCCCCAGGTATGGCGAGCCCACGGACTGGGCTCAACACGTACATTCTTTCTGCACATTAAAGGAAATCAAGAGTAACAAAATTTCATAGATCCCACCCACTTATTAATTGATTGTATGGCACATTCACATACGAGGGGGACAACAATTGTTCGTGGGGGCACAACAACTGTCCATAGCCATGACATTCATTATAGCAATAGCAATAGCAATAGCACTTAGACTTATATACCGCTTCATAGTGCTTTACAGCCCTCTCTAAGCGGTTTACAGAGTTAGCATATTGCCCCCAACAATCTGGGTCCTCATTTTACCCACCTTGGAAGGATGGAAGGCTGAGTCAACCTTGAGCCGGTGAGATTTGAACCGCCAAACTGCAGCTAGCAGTCAGCTGAAGTAGCCTGCAGTGCTGCACTCTAACCACTGCGCCACCTCGGCGCATTAAGTCACACATGTACTTGGGTGGTGCTAAAGAACAGTCAATTCAAGGCAAACACCTGAAGCTTTGAAGATAAGGCAGCCAGTTAATCCTAGAAATTTCCTGGCTATAAAACAACCTACCAATTTATGCATTAAGGCATGAACTCAAAAGGCCTTTCTCAGGATCTCATCCATGGATGCTATTAGAAACTAGTCCTAAATTGTGGTTATGCCAACATAGCACACTTCACATTTTCCCCCCTGAATTCGGCATGTGGTCAGGATTGTGGTGTCTGCTGTCATTCTTCCTTAATTAATTTCAGTAGGCATTTCACTTTAATAATGAAGACTGCAAGTTTTGACATTTGAAGGACTTATTGCTAAAGAAACAGCCTATTCAGGCTTGACCTTTGCCTATTTGTAATGGTTTTTATTTTATCCTTCTGGCCTTTTAAAATGCATGACTGGCTTTATTATCCATCATACAACTGATAGGGCAAGCAATTTTGTATGGATTATTGAAATCATTATTAAACAGTTCCTTTCGACCATTTTTCCTCCAAATTGTCTTGTAACTGTACGCCATGCAGGGCCTTAAGTGCCAAGTGAAAGAAAAGATGGGACGCGAAAGAATTAAAGACTGGGGTACAGCAAATGGCCTCGTTTAATGGCCAACCATGAACTGCTCTGTCGTATCAGATATAAACAGTAGGGCTATGTAATCTGTTCTGGAAAAATAAGGAGGACTATTAAACGACAGCAAAGAATTAAGTTTTCTATATCTTCTTTTTGCCATCTAGTGGTTGTCTGGGTGTTTGCAGGCCAAATACATAGTTCAAAGAAATAGATGCCTGTTGTGACCCGCCAGCGGCCAGCACAGCTGGTGGCAGACTCGGACAGTGAGGAGGTTGGGGAGGAACATGGGCCAGTCTTGGAGTCTGGGGAAGGCTCTGATGAGTGCTCTGCATCGGAGGTAGAGATGGGGCCAGGGCCATCCGACAGTTATCAGCTACCTTCGGAGTCGGAGATAAGTGGGGCAGAAGAACAGCTGGAGCCTGTTCCCGATGTGTGCATGCGTAGAGCTGTCAGGAGAAGGGAACAATTAAGGAACAGAGGTCGACTCGGGAGTAAAGGCACAAGGGCACGATGAATGGCCCCTCCCATAGCAAATAAATAGGAGCAAAAGGGAAGTGGTGTTTGCAGGAGACAGTTTGTTTATTAGTGTGAAGATTTGCTTGTCTGAGTCGGTGCCTCAGTATTTCCTTGTTCAGTATTGCACCTGGAAGCTATCAGCCTGGCAACTCTCCAAGGACTGATAAGGTTTGTGGTTGCAATTCACCCTTGAAAAACTGTTTGCCGGAACTTTGCTGGATGTGAATGCTAAGAATTCACATTAGCCAAATAAAAAGGGGTTTTGTCAGGACAAGGAGTCTGTTTCGTGATTTTGTGAAGCCTAGGTCAGATCCAAAGTAATTTGGATCGCTTCAATAGCAAATTGCACACATAGCATACTTCAGAAATGCACACATAGCATACTTCAGAAATTGCACACATAGCATACTTCAGACAACATTTGTAGGCTTGCAAACTATGGCACACCTGACTTGGGCCTTTACCACCCCAAGAAGGCTTCATTTGTAAAATGTACAAGTAGTCCTCAAGTTATGAATGTAATGGAGCCTGCTCATTCCATTCGTAACCCGAGGATTAGTGGGAGTGAACGGGATCACTCCCTTTCGCCACGCATTCACTAATCAAATGTGTGGTTCGTTAAGTGCACGTGAGATATTTCATGGTGAGGAAGGCCATGGGGGGCCTACTGATGGAACAGGCCACCTGCCTAAGACCACCCAAGGCCTCCCTGACCCACTGAAATACCTCATGCTCCCCACAATTTCTTTCTCCCCCCAACCTGCCGCAATGGGTTACTTACCTTGTGAAGATCTAGCAAGCAGTCTCCTCTCCAGCCTCTCAGCCGCGTGCACCCCTCTGCAGTTCCGTTCAGGCCTCCGCAGGCTACGCCCAGCAGGTTGCCGGCTGAAATGGAGTTTCTGAGGGCCAGATACGGCCCATGGAATCTCCATTTCGGCCTGCAACGTGCCAGGCGAGGCCTCTAGAGGCCCGAACGAAGCATCGGAGGAGAGGATCCAACCCTCGGAAGCTCCATTTCGGCCAGCAACGTGCCAGGCGAGGCCTCTAGAGGCCCGAACGAAGCATCGGAGGAGAGGATCCACCCCTCGGAAGCTCCATTTCAGCCAGCAACGTGCCAGGCGAGGCCTCTAGAGGCCCGAACGAAGCATCGGAGGAGAGGATCCACCCCTCGGAAGCTCCATTTTGGCCAGCAATGTTCAGGACGAATGTTGCAGAGCCTGTGCAGTTGTTTGTAAGGGCAAACAACTGCCGTGGTGCTGCAAGATTCGTAGTTTCGGGACTTGTTCACAAACACTAGGGGACACTTATTCCATAACTTCGAACGTTCGCTAAGGGAACGCTCGTAACCCGGGGATTACCTGTACTTAGGCCGACATACAGATAGTCCTTGACTTACGACCATAATTCAGTCCAGACTTACAGTTGTAAGTCATTACAGTCGTAAATCACATCCATCTAAGCAGATGCAGTTTTCTGGCCTTTTTTGCAGTGATCGTTAAGCAAACCCAAAACTGGTGTTTTTTACCAGCAGCTGGCAAAAAGCATTGCTAATCATAGTCATATGACTGTGCAAAGCAATAACAATCTTAGAGCTGACCCACCCAACATGCGATCAAGTGACTATGGGGAGAGGGGGCACGGCAGCACAACTATTTATGATGGCTGGCAGGGCTTTATAGATTGTAAAGCACCTGTTCTGTGATATTGCAAGTTTGAATGGTTGTAAAATGATTGGTTGTTAAACGAGGACGACCTATATATATGAAATTACGTTTTCTAGCATCAGAATAAATGATTTTTCAATCACAATATTTTTCCAACAAATTTTTATTTTTAAGAACATATGCTAGCATGAATATAGAATCAGCAATGATGTGCTTTTCAAAGTTCTCCCATAGAAACATATGAGTCATGTGAGCTACAGATTATAGTGATACAGATTTGAAGGGGCTGGATTGAAGCTGATTGCTGCAATCAATAAACAAATTAAGTAATGTAAATGTAGGCTGTTGAGTCTGGTGACAGATATGGAAAAGAAAGAAGCAGACAATTTACAAGGTCACACTATAAAAAGTTTCAATGATTATTGTTGTAAAAGCAGTTCAACTTTTGTTAAAAAAAATGTTACTGCTAATTTGTGTAATGTTTAATGCAGGATTTGCAGGACAAATACCAAAGAATGAGAATGCCAAGGGAAACACAAGGACAGCAGCAAACTTTCATAGGAAGTTTATTTTACAAAATTGTCCCCAAATAACCTGCTGTTTGATCACATAGTCATGGACTTCATTTGGACTCTTCTGACCCAACCTGTGGCTCTCCCTGAATCTGGATCTTTTGAATGTAATGCTTGGTTGTATTGCTGACAAATTAAACAAATGAAGGTGCTGTACATCAAGTCAAACTACTGTTGAGTTCACATAACCCAGGTTGCCTCCTCTAACTCACAAAGGGTATCTAGATTTCAGAAACCAGGAGACTGTGAATTTGGTCCCGCCTTATGAATGAAAGCCAGCTTGGTGACTTCGGTGGACCAATCACTCTCTCTCAATCCAACCTACTTCAGGGGTTGTTATGGGGAAAATAGGAAAGGGAAGGAGTATTGGATATATTTTCTGCCTTGAGTTATTTATAATACATACACTATATATACATATTATATGTATATGTATATGTGTATGTGTATGTGTATGTGTATATGTATATGTACTGTGTTTCCCTGAAAATAAGACCCTGTCTTATATTTTTTGAACCCTGAAATAAGCCCTTGGCCTTATTGCCATGCACTCAAAAGCCCGATTGGGCTTATTATCAGGGGATGTATTATTTTGGGGGAAACAGGGTATATGTATATGTGTATGTATGTATGTGTATATACACACACACACACACACACACACACACACACACATACACACACACACATACTGTACACACACACACACACACACACTTCAGGGTGCAAAAGATATGCCTTTCCACGAAGCTATAGTCTCTCCATATGTGCAAGCATATATATCTAATCTAATAGCCATCTTCATTTCTGGATGGAACTGGGATACAATTGTTGGTCAACATTCAACTGAAGAGTTTTTGCTGAATGTTTATGTCATCTTTACTTTGATTTACTGGGGAAGCCATAGAGAGAAGAAGGATTTGTCAATAGGTTTGTCCTTATTTGAGTTAAAAGTAAAGAAAATTGGATAATGACTTTAGGAGTTGGCAGTAAAGTTGTAATGACCCTGAGAATATTTAATTGCTTTCCTAATGATCTCTAGAAGATAAAGCATGAAGGGCAAATGGTTGGGGTGTCACTGGCTTATTTTCTTCATGTTAAGTTTGAAAATCTGTGCCTCTCTAATGCATTCTCCAGTAACTCCCCTTTAATCGCATAGCAGTTGCCGTGACAACTGGGGTCTGCCTCTCACCCTCTCAGTAGAGTCAATAAGCAGCTTTAATCATAAGTAATCTTTTGCTGCTACTACCTGGATTGTGATCATGCAAAATATTTTCCCTAAACTCATTGGGAATGGGTTTCCAGTTGAATCCAGAGGTGAAAACAAAGAGCTGGTAATCAAGTGTTAGATGTCCATGTACAGTATGTCGTAGAAAGCTACCATGGTAAATTCTTTTGTTCTGGAAAGAGCAAGAAAATCTTTGTTTTGGATCACAGTTACTCAAGAAAAGAGTAACTTAATTAATTGAAGTAAATTTTAAAAAGTTGTATGTTTTATATAACCACTTTGTTTGATCAGCATGGGGTTTTGCATACAGCAAAGCAAACACAGAGACTGTACAAGGGGTAGTTTGCACTTCAATGAAAATGATTAAAGTTTTCTTATCTTTCCTATTATTAAGTGGAAGTTTGCACTTTAATTAAATTAAAGTGTCTCCCATATCTCTCCAGTCATTAACCAAGATGAATAATACAAAAGCTGTGGGTTTCTTTGTTCCTTCAAGGAATATGTGAATATTCTACGGAGTATTATTTTTCTTTTTTCCAGGGATTTCAGCAACCCTGCTCTTAAGACTTCCACATACATTTGCTTCCTTTTCATCTATTAGTACACAGAGTAATGTGTAACATGAGCAAAACGCCCTCTCTATGTCCCATTTGATTTATGCAATATCATTGGCCAGCAGAATTAAGAACTGGTTGGTTTAGAGGGTGTGAAAGGCCTGTATCCTGGGGCTCAACAAAAGATACGATGATGCAGCTACACAGAGACAACTTGGGATCTCTGGCTAGAGTCCTTATAACAAGGTACGCAGAGAGTTTCAAGCAATATTCCTTGGATTGCTGGAGAAGATAATCAAGGCCAGCCACCCACATATCTTCTTTTTTCCATTCCATTCCTATTGATGTCATCAGCATATTGCTGGTAATCTTGCTAGGTTATCGGATGATGTCATGCAGTTTCCCCCATCAGAAGTCTTCCAGATGTGTAAATAATGGAAATTCCAGAATTTCCAACTAGAAAGAGAACACTGTCAACTGTATTTTTAGCCATGCAGCTAAATTTTCAACAAGAGAAGGACATAAGAGGATAATTTTTTATATTACTTGCCTATATTGCATCAGGTAAAGATAAAAGGGTCCAGGTAGAAAAGAAAGTAGACAGTCTTGTTAAGGATCATTACTTTTTTGACCTCAGGGTACTTCAGCTTTGTGAAATAAATTATGGTGGTGTCCTGATCTGGTTTTTCAGATATACTGCAAAATATGAAGCTTCTCCAGAAACCTATCCTGGAATTATAAACCTTCAAATTTTTGAATCAGGAATAATTGATCAGGTCTATTTGTGGTACCAGAATTTGCTCCTTGAATTGTACTGTATGAATGTCATCAGCTAATCCTGATCTGTATCAGATGTTTCCTGTTACACAACTGATTCACATATCAGTTAAGATATAATGTACTGTATGTTTTCATGGCTTATTAGGATGGGCAAAACTAGCTGTTGTGGTTTGTGATTGGGGTTTATAGCTCAATATGTGTGCATAAACCAGTTGAGGTTTATTCAATAAACCTTGGTTGTACTAGCAATACAGTAGAATCTGAAAGATGTTTAAATTCTGATAACAGTGAGGAATATTGCCATCCAGTTTCTGTTACACTACAACAACTTCCATTGTGTCTCATAATTGGTTACACTGTCTTGGATTGCTGAGAGTTGGAATACTGTGTTTGTATGGTCTAGAGAACTTCGGTTCTCTAGGCATGATTTACAGTCTTCCAATAAGAGTTTATTGGCAATGTGTAGGTTTCCAATAATTAATTATAGTCTTTTGATTATCTGTATTTGGGATCATTATCTTCCACGACATGTCTAAGGATTAACTGCAATACCGTTTTACTGCATCAGTGCTATTACCCCTCAGAAAGGCAATTAATCTCAAAGACCAAAGAACAGAGTGTGGTAAACTTTAGAACTGTACTGAAACATTTGTATGTTTCCTTTTATTATGGCATCAAAGGATACACTTTTCACTGGGATGAACACTAATCTTTCATTATATTACCAAGGCACAAAGAAAGTGTATAAACAAAAATAAAATGTAAACATAGATATAAAATAGAATATACAAGTTACAAAGTGATAAAAAGGTAGAATAGAGCAATGATACAAAGTCTTCAATTAAGCAGCTTAAGACCATACAAAGTTCGTTGTCACATGCCTCAAATACATTCAACTAAATTTTAGACACCTCCATTCTTACCACCACTGAGAAGGCCCGCCAAATTGTCCTGTACTGCCACAAGGAAACACCTCCCTTCAGCAGCGAATACTTTATCTCATAGGGCAGAATCACTACTGGAGATTTCATGTATTTCTGTGGATTTATTGGTCACTCAACTTCGGTGAATTCTGGGCAGCATACAAAACTAAGGAAAAAAACATAAAAGCAGCTAAATTTATTATATTAGATAGCTCAAATTAAAATGAACTAATAAAGAACAAAAGTCAAGAAAACATAACAGAGGCCCTAGGCAAATAATAAGCATCAACCCAGGGATCAAAGCCAAGATTTTAAGAATGAAGGCGAATATATGTGCCCCAGGATAATGTTGCAGGATCCAATCTGGGTCGGTCACCGGGACCAGAGGTTTAGTCTTCTGAAGTTTCAGACTCGTGTTGGAGTCTGACTAGAGATAAGTTCCTTGAAGATAGACTCCAGCACGAGTCTGAAAGCTCGGGAGACAAAACCTCTGGTCCCAGTGACCGACCCAGATTGGATCCAAATTTTCAAAGCTTTCCTAGGAGACAAGGTCCCATCTTTATGTCTGGAGGGATGTAGTTCCAGAAGGTGGGGGACGCAACAGAGAAATCATGCTTCCTAGATCCTACAAGATGACAATGTCTAAAGCAGGGGACTGGAGCACACTTACTCTGCTGAAACCTGCTGGGCAGGCAAAAACAGTTGGCAACATTAAACAGGTGATTCTGGAATTAAACCATGATGGGTTTTAGGAATCCAACTCTGCACTTTAAATTTGACCCACAGTTCAATGAAAGTGAATCGCTTCACATGGCTTAGCATAAATACAGCCTGTTAGCAATTCAGCAGTTCTGATGTACATTCACTACAGGGTATTCAAAAAGGTTCCCCCCCACTCCTTGCTCTCTGTTCTCCACCCATCCATCTTTTTGATTATCCTACTGATGTATTCTCGTTGCGTTCTTTTTTCATTGTTTATTTTATGGTTCTATTATTTTACTTCTGTTCTGTTTACACTCCTTTCATTTTCTTCCTCTGCATGATTGTAAGCCGCCTAGAGTAGCCCCACAGTGAACTAGGCGGCAAATGAATTCAAATAAATAAAATAAATATCAGCAAATGAATGATTCGAATCAGGCTAAAATCCTTCTGTGTTATCACTAACTTTTGAACTTCCAGCTTTCCATTGCTATAGACTAGTTTCATTATTGGACCAAGCAGCTGCTTTTGTGAGGTTACATTTGGTTGCCGTCCTCTGTACAGTACAATTTAATCTTTCCTCAGAAATGCCATTTCAGTCTGTAACAGCAAATGACTGGGACAGTAGTCAAGTCATGAAATGGTCTAGACTAGAAGTGGTTCATTGTGGCTGAAGTTTTCAGAGAAAATCACCTGCTTTGTTAGGTGGATCACATCTTTAGAGAAAGTGCAATGCATTGATACTCTTAGACTGAAAAATTCAGTGAATGAAAATCATCAGTAGAGTGAAACTGAAGAACTGGAACGTAAAGTTTTGCCATTCAATATAATTAAAATAACATAACCAGAGAGCATAGATGATAGGTACATTAATTTCTCTCTCTGCAAAATCGTGCTGTTCAATTTGTAAGATTGACAATATGATCCAGCAAAATATAAAAGTTTAAAAAAAAACACCCAGAAACTTCAGTCTATCTGTCCTCTGCTTGGTGCACCTCTCCATTCCACTTCACCTAGGAATGCATCAATATGTAATTAAATACCATCTTTTATCATGATGAACCCATAAAATGTGCATAGCACTTTATAGGGTTCAAAAGTGAGAAGATAGGACCCTCCAACTTTCAAAAACCTCATAATTAAAAATCGACAAAATGAAGTATAGTTTCTTGTCAAGAGGGAATTCTCAATTTGAACAAAGCTTCTTATTTACAAGTGAAATGTTTACTTCAATAAATTATTCTCATGTGTGTCTATGCTTTAATAGTTTGGTTGCTTTTATTGTTTCTATTATTGTTGCAGTCCTTAACTGAGGCAGCTTTGCAGTATTCAACAAATAACTCCAGAAATAAGTCTTTCAGTTGATTTGGGAATAATATTACACTGGACTGATGAAGCGTGTTAAGCAGACTGCTTGGTTCTATAACGTATCAGCCCTGTTAATGAATTCCTCTGGGACTTGTGGCAAGACATTTTATTTTCAATGTGTTTGTTTGCAAAATGGGGAGAAATGCATTTGTTTTGAAACCTAGGGTGAAGAAAAGAGTTAATTGCATTAACCCAATTTTACCTGTCTAATGGAATAAGAGGGAATGATTTAAAATTCCACAGAGCTATTCCACAGCAAAGGAACAAATCTGTAGAACTGCAAAGGTTGTAAGAATGTGTAAGATTGTACGTGGCTTTATTAATTACTACAGTACCTAAGGAAAGACAACATTTATAGATCAATGCTACACAGAAAAAAAATGTGGAAACATGGTATTGTCAGCTTGAAGGGAAATTTAAACAGAAAAAGTTACACTTCATAGTTGCCCACAATTTGGCTTTAAATAAATACTCCCTAATCTTTCCCAGCCACCTTGAAAGAGTTATTTCTCTTACGCAAGGTACCAGACATAGTGAGCATCACCTACGGCAAATGGATTTAATACAATTTAGGATAGAGATAACCAGAATGGGCCACAGCCAAGAATTTATTTATTGAAGATTGAGCATGGTGTCCTTAAGATTTTATGACCTTTTCAGAAGACTGAAATATTAGCTTCCCTGGGAATGACTGCCTGTATGGTTTTATTATTCAGGTCCAACCCATATAGTAGATAACTAGAAAGAAAAGCAACTTCCACTTAGCTGTGGGTACATTTAAAATGCATGTAGATGTCCCTCTAGTTGTTTTGGACTACAAGCCCCTACTTCCTTACGTTGGCTGGAGAGTCTGAAAACTGTAGCATAAGCTGTCTTACACATCTTTCCCTAATGCTTTGACTACCTAAAGGAAACTTGTATGGATATGCACTACCAAAGATATTGAACAAGTTAAAAAATATCAGGTAACTAAACATGAACAGTTTAGCTTGAAAGGAACCAAAGGCACTGTATAGATTTATGAAATAATACTATATCACCCAGATGGCTGAGTTGCACTATAGGTTATTGACAGTAGGGCTGTAGAAATAGCAAAGGCAAAGGGGATAACTGGCTCTTTCCCACTCTTCAACAGTCAGGTTGCACAGAGCTCCAATAGGAATAGCCTGGGAGGAAGGCAAGAAGGCACAAATGAGGGAGGAGCCATCACTGTGCTGTTTTTGCTCCACCTCCTCCTCCTCTGCTGTCTATATCTTAGCCAGCTGTTGCATCTGTCAGCAAAAGCAGCAACACCAGACTCTTCTGCTTCCAGTTTAATCACAATGAAATGGAACAAGGAGGGGCTGCACCGTATGGTACAAGGAGAGCCATGGAGGCCCACAATTGATGTGGTGGCAGGGAAGAAGCAGTCATGTGACTCCCCTTCCTTTCGCCTACATACTTCAATGGTGGAAACTGGGAAGGAGGAGGTAGTGTCTGTGCTTTCTCACCACTGAAAAGTCCAGTCTAGGAGGTTTGACTTGGGACCAAGAGAGTTCCACCTACTTTCCAGTTGGCAACTGCATATTTAATGTGCAGTAGAATCTAGAATCAGCTGGATTCTTAATGATGAAAAAGATCTTGTGCCTCAGACCTGATTCCTTTCCTCCTATTAATCTTGATCAGATTTGCTAAGAGGAATGTAGCATTCCTTCTTCCTGGTACTTTACGGTATATCACAGCAGTGAGACAAATATAATGTGATCCACAGTGACCATCAAACAAACAGTGTTTGTTTTCTCCCCATTTCATCTGGAGCATGAAACCAGCATTTTATAGTCTTAGACCTTAGACTTTTATGGTCTATTTTATTTGCCCTATATAGAATGGTATTGTTGGCAGATGATAAAATGTGTTATATTGCAATGTGAGGAACTGAATGAAATGATTAGGTTGTCGAGCAGGGTTGCCAGAATAATGGAAGCAGCATCGGCATCTCTAAATTTATTACAGACTGTCTCTTCTGACTTATTGTGATCATTATTTTAGAAGAGAGATCTTTCTGCTACCAGTAGTAAGATCAAGCTTAGCATTTAGGGCCTGAAATTGGGTAATATTATTGTCCAAGATGCAAAGATGATACCTTGAAGCATTTTTTGACAGGACCTAAAACTAACAAGTATCCCACCATTCCTTTTTTAAATGTATTGTAGTATAGGTTTCTTCTAGATGGTACCTGCTGTAAACTCAAAAAATCTCAGCCAAAATCATTTTGTATTCTGCTAATTTAAGGCCACTATGGTGGATTCCTCCTGGATTTATTCTTGCATTGTGTCATGGTCTAAGCAGTTGGGTTAAAAAATATTTGCTGTCCTATTTAGTCACTTGGTGTCATTTTAAGAAATAGGCCACATAGCTAGAATGTTATATTTCAGATCTGTTGACATGAAATAGTAATTAATAACTATATCTGCATAACTAGTTGTCAATTTATTGAAATTCAGATGCTTTTTTTTCAGGCTAATCCAATTTTCACAGCTGTCCGGATATAAACTACAATCTGTGGAAATATCTTCAGATTGAAATTTGGCTGTGTATAACCCACCATCAAGGGAAACTACAATCAAGGGAAACTATGATCTCCTGACTAACAAATAAGAATGACATATAAGGTATTAACACTAATGCTGATAAACTTGGAGATTGGAGAAGACTCTAAGAATAGCATGGAGAGCCGACAAACTAACCCACAGTTTTCACACAAGGCATAAATGATCAGGCTACTTAGTATATATTATGTGAAAACTTAGGTCTCTGAAGAAGTCTATAATGCTAGAAAAGGTGGAAGGAAAGAGAAGAAGAGGACAACCAACATCAGGATAAGCTGGGCTCAATTATAGCAGCAAAGAGTGAACTGTTGGGGACAGATCCTCCTAGAGAAAATCTAACTGTGGTTGCGAAAAGTCAGCACTTTTGATGGTGCATAATAAGTGACACAATCATTTTGTCTGAACTTTGCAAGCAACTTTGCCTTTAGAAACCAAGTCCATTGGCATAGCAGAAGGGGAATTATCTTTGGAGAAAGAACAGTGGTATCATCTGCTAAAAATGGTACTTTCTGTACCATTACAGAATCTGGTTGTCCAGTTTTTTGCAGCCCAGAACTATTAGTTCTTGATCCCAAGAAATGTCTAGTGGAACAAAGGTTAATAGGAACAAAGTGTGTTTTCCTCTTTAAAAGATCTGAAATTCAGTTGAAATGCACTACTCATTTAGAGTACAGTAGAACCTCTGGTCACGAACACTTCTGACTACGACCAAATCGGGTTCCGACCAAAAAATTCACAAATTTTTTTTTTGAGGCCAATTTCCCCTTCCGCGCCATTTTTATTTATTATTATTATTTTTTGTAAGCGCCAGATTTCCAAAATTAGGTTCGGGTCACGACCACATCGGTTTGCGACCAAAGTTATGGAATGAATTATGGTCGTGACCAGAGGTTCTACTGTATAGTCAATCATAAGTAGCTCTTTTCCCAGTAGTCCTTGGAATATTTGACTTCAAGATTCTTGGCCAACTCAGACATATGAAATAATGCTAACTTTTCCCCTCTGGCACAAAATAAGCCAGCACAATTTTTTCTCTAGGTTTTGAACTGAGACTCATGTAATTTCCACTTGAGCCGCGGTGGCGCAGTGGTTAGAGTGCAGTACTGCAGGCTACTTCTGCTGATCACTGGTTGCCAGCAGTTTGGCAGATCGAATCTCACCAGGCTCAAGGTTGACTCAGCCTTCCATCCTTCCATCCTTCCAAGGTCGGTAAAATGAGGACCCAGATTCTGTAAACCACTTAGAGAGGGCTGTAAAGCACTATGAAGCGGTATATAAGTCTAAGTGCTATTGCTATTGCTATCTGCTTATCCCCATGTAGTTCAAACTGCAAGGTGCCCGCTTAGGGAAGCCCAGGGCTAGTAGACTTTGGAACATCTTACCCTCTGAGTTACGATTGGCTCCCACCCTTCTGACTTTCTTGAAGAGTCTTAAGACATGGTTTTGTCAGATGGCTGGGGTCCCAATTGGGGAGCGTCACACTGGAGGTGGCTAATTAAATAAGAGCCCCCCCCCCATGCATCCAGATGTCCCCTTTTCCATCTTGGGTCAATGATTTTATTCTGTTTGTATTGTGATTTTATTGGTTACATTTATATTTAATCATTTTAATGTTTTTATGTTTTAAGCTGCCTAGAATTGCTTTAAAATGAGATGGACAGCAAATAAATTTCCAACAAACTAACAAACAAATAACAAACTACATAAATATGGCCAACCTGTAGGTAAGAACTTTTTGCAGTCCTGATCTAGCAGCCATAAGATAGACGGTCATAAAAAAGCCAAACCATGGACGAAAAGAATCCAGCAGAAGCTGTCTGCCTATATTCTCCCTTTTCTTAGATCAATTTCCTAATTAAGGATAGAGTTTTGTTTTGTTTTGTTTACAAGCCCAGCTCTGCCAAATTGCTCGGCTCTCTAATAAATACCGTAGTTGTCTTTCAACTGGATGTAGACCTTTACTTAAAGCACAACGTATTTTATAAGATAAAGGAATGCAGTGTGAAATGCAGTGAAACTTCCTCCAGATTACCACACCCAGAATTGTTGTGAGATTTCATCAATGGGTGTTTAGGTTTCCTTTGGCACATCTTTGTTTTGCAATGGTGTCTCTAATCAGAATATTGGCTCCCTGTTATAAGCAATAGAAAATGTTCTCTCAGTTCTATTTCTCATCTATTGCATTAAAGTCACAATTTTATACATGTTTGCATGGGAGCATTCCATTCAGATATACAGAACATGTATGGAATTGTTGAAATGTCCAGGAAGGGGCTACAAATTGAGATGGCAAGCATTTGTTCCAGGGGTGGGTTCCACTTACCTTCCCTACCGGTTCGCATCATGACGGAAGTGTGCGTTTTGCGCATGCGCGTGATCACTTCACAGAAATGACCCTCTGCGCATGCGCAGAAGCCTTTGCACATGCGCAGAGGGGTTTTTTGCAAGCCGCAGCGACCGGAGGACCAGTTCGGGAGCATGGACCGCCGGTCATCGCAGCCGGTTCAGCGAGCGGCGGCAAATTTCCGCTACCGGTTCTAAAGAACCGGTCTGAACCGGCAGCAACCCACCACTGATTTGTTCATATAGTTGCCAGGAGTCAATGACATCCAATTCAGCCTAGGGGTAAGATTTCATTATAACGGTCCTTCACAGGATTTGTAGCACTCTCTTTACTTTTTGTACTGAAACAAAGAAAGATTCATTTGTATAATATAGCTTCTTAAAACCTCTATCTCTCCTGCTACTTTTCCTTCAATTTTCTTTGTCTGCCTTGCAGAGTGTTGATATTGATCTGATAGTATTTGTGGATTTATCTTCTTATGCTGCCTGAAGGAGACTTCCCTGCAATTTAAATGTATATTGCTTTTTGCTTTGGTTTATTTTAAACCATCTCTTGCGAGACATATACTTCCTTCCTTTGGCAATTTTAATTTTTAAAAGATTATGCTATTTCGCTTTCTGATCAATATTTTAAAGTGAAATCTCCTGCTAGTCAGGAAAACTCAAATACTGAATTTCGACTCTAACAGTCTGGATGTGTTTCTTTAGGAGTTATTACCTAAGGGCTCCTGAGCCCTCCCATTCTTCAGGAGATGGGTCAGGAAAAGGATCAAAGGGAGGCATGAAAGAAGATATAAGGCTGCAGGCCTCACATTTCGTTGTGAATGTTGTAATCTGTATAACAGTCAGATAGTTAATTTAATTCATAGCACTTCTTTTTTTGTTCCACAAATCTTTTCTGTCTGCCTCACTAACTTCCTGCTGTTCTTTGTTGAATATTAAACTTGACTCCATGCCTTTGTTTTGGCATCAGTGTAGAAGTGGTTGGTCATTATCTTATTCCGAGTCTTTTGTAAATTTCCTAGTCTTCTGTCCCTTGCTCTGGTATTCCCCGGTAATTTCTCATCCAAGCATCAATCAGACCTAATTCTGTTTAGCTTCCAAGAGTACAGGAAGTTGGCCAGGTGCTCTCACTTGTCAAACAAACAACAACAATGGTTTCATTGAACCTGATACACATTCCAGTAATCGGTCTCCTAAAATGTACAGTTCACTCTCAGAAACTTTTAGATCCCTTGTCCCTAGAAAGGTCTCATCTGGCGACAATTCCCTGTCCATTAGATTCTTGAAAGCAAACAGTCCAATGACTGGGACAAACCTGCAAACCAGTGGTGGGTTTCAATTTTTTTTACTACCAGTTCTGTGGGTGTGGCTTGGTGGGCGTGGTGTGGCTTGGTGGGTGTGGCTTGGTGGGTGTGGCAGGGGAAGGATACTGCAAAATCTCCATTCCCTCCCCACTCCAGGGGAAGGATACTGCAAAATCTCCATTCCCTCCCCACTCCAGGGGAAGGATACTGCAAAATCCCCATTTCCTCCCCACTCCAGGGGAAGGATACTGCAAAATCTCCATTCCCTCCCCACTCCAGGGGAAGGATACTGCAAAATCCTCATTTCCTCCAGATCAGCTGGGACTCGGGAGGCAGAGAATAGATGGGGGCTGGGCCAGTCAGAGGTGGTATTTACCGGTTCTCCGAACTACTCAAAATTTCCACTACCGGTTCTCCGAACTACTCAAAAATTCCACTACCGGTTCTCCAGAACTGGTCAGAACCTGCTGAAACCCACCTCTGCTGCAAACTGAAATGTACTACAATAGCATGTGTGGGAGAGTGGGTGAATGCAATCTGTATTTCTAACATCTTTGGAATCTACTTGGGAAAACAGGAAGATCTTTTAGTCATATAACAACATTACAGATTATTAATCTTTTAGGATCCACAGAAACACTTTTGCAAGTATGTAATTTAAGGCAAAACAAGTAAGCAATCAATGTCCTAAAAATGTCAGTAAGCTTTACGCTGACCTAATTCAGATTTCCCAAAGCTGTAATCTCAGGTGGTGACAACCAGTGCATGCATTTTAATTGGCTGCAATGTAGAGATTTCTAGCATGCACTTTTATCTGGTTTGATTTCAAGGGCTCTGAACAAATAATGAAAGCCTTTATCAATTTTATTGGTAGGTCAATCAAGGAAAACGTTAATGGCAAATTACACCTCCAGACTAATTAGTGAGGATGACATTATAAAGCAAATGTCTATGAGAGTGCCATTCATTTTTGCTTCAACTGGTTTTTAATTCCTGGTCAAACTTTCCATGTTTTCTTTCTAGCAAGGAGAACCACAACAGTTGAAGCCAAAAGAATGCAACTTGAGATAGTATATAAGCATGGTGGAAATATACACATAGACAATCAAAGGGGAGTTTAAAGGTTTTTAAGAAAGATAATAAATTAGGTGGAGTGAATAGCTATGCTGTTCAGAGCCAGTCTGGAATGCAATGGCATAAAAATCTTAGTAATAAATAAATTAAAATAAGTAACTGCCTAGGATAGTTTTAGATGGAAAAGGAAAAGAAACATACTTTGCTAGGTTATCAGTAGAAACACCTGATGTTTTTGCAGTCCGTACTCTGGCTGTATGGACAATTCATAAGTTCACATATGACTTCCTAGAATTACAGTACATCTAATATCAATTCATTTCCTAAGCTGGCATGTTTTTCCAGTCCTAAATCAAGTTGATTTTTTTTTCTTTTTGCAAAAGCCACTTTGACTTTGGTGTAACCCCAGCGTTGGAAATCAGAACATGCCTGTGTTTCCAAATTGAATGAAATGGAAAAGATTGAAGATAGCCTTCCATACAGATCAGTTGTATCTTTCTATTTATCCAATTGCATTCTTTACTTAGTTTTAAAATGTCAGTACTGTCTTTCAGGATGGTTTACCAAAGAAGACTTTATCAAATAAAACATAAACTTAATTACATCAAATCTATTTAAACATCTCTGGGATAATAAAAATTCAATTTGCTTTACTTTATTAAGATTACTTGGATGCCAAATTAACCAGACTGTGTAGGAAGTGTCTACTAACACACTAAGGAGACTCTGTCTGTTCCCCCCCCCCCCCCCGTTCCCCCCAAATTAGATGACTGGAACCTGTAGGAGAGCCTTTACTGTATTCTTAATATGCTATCTGAATCAAATATTGATGATAGTCAGTTATACGTGTCCTGAAGCTGAAGAAGAGATGCTGTGGTATAGTAGTTGATTGCCCATCTGCCCCACCACACCCCTGGCTGCCTCTAGAAGGAGGACATTCTTCCTGAAGGAACAGATCCACAACTTGGAGAATCCCCTGGAATCACAGGTCCAGCTGGATCAAGAGCTAGAGATTGTGAAGAAGGTAGGCTTTGCCCAGGTTAAAATGGTGCATCACTGCACCCCTTTTTGGAGTGGAAGCAGGAGTGAAATTCAAATTTTTTCCCTACCAGCTCTGTGGGCGTGGCTTGGTGGGCGTGACTTGGTGGTCATGTGACTGGGTGGGTGGGAGTGGCCAAGTCAACGTCACTTCTTTGCCCTAATGACCTATAAAAAGAAGATATACCAATTATTATACACAAAACAATAACAGAGGTACACAAATACTTACATAAGAGCAATAAGACTCTTATTGCTCTTATGTAAATATTTGTGTACCTCTTTTATTGTTTTGTGTATAATAATTGGTATATCTTCTTTTTGAATTTCACCCCTACTTGCTTTCCCCAACCTGATGCTTTCCCGTTTGTTATTAAACTACATGTCCCAGCATCCTCGTAACCTCGGGGTTAACGGGAGTTTCTGTGTGCCTAATAAAGTAGACAAGAGCTGATAGCTGGATAGAGTTTGTTTTCCTGTTTGATAAGACAAACAGTCTTAAAACGGGTGACTGGGCGACCGGGCAGGCATGGGCAGGGCCAACCAGGGGCAATTTTTACCAGTTCTGCAAACCAATTCAAATCATCCCTACCGCTTCTCCCGAGCCGGACCGGTGGTTGAATTTCACCCCTGAGTGGAAGCCTCTGGCAACAGTTAACTCACATCATTATTATTTCTAGATAGCATTACTATTGTGCACTCTACCTGAGGCTGCCCTTGAAAAATATTCTGAAACTGCAATTGATGTAGAATGGAGAGCTGACAGCCTGATGGATGAAAGGGGGTATAGGAATATAGCATCTATTAAATGGGTAAAACATCAGCTTCCAACTCAAGGTGCTGATATCAACCTGTGAGCTTGGGCCACAGTGTCTTCAGGACCATAACCTCCACACTGATTCTCTCCAGCCTGTTCAATGTTTTGGAGGGGATGCTATCTTGCCCCTGGATGTGAAGGAGCCAATTGGGCCAGAAAAACAAACTTGCTTGAAACTAGCCTAGCACTTTGGAATAAGATATGGTTGGTTGGTTGGTTGGTTGGTTGGTTGGTTGGTTCGTTTCCACACTTTACCATATAAGACAGTAGTTAAGACTTGGCTCTTCCAGGAAGCTTTTGTAAACTGAATATCTGATGCTTTGCACTCCAGTTTAATGTCTGGTTACTGCTTCCATTTAAATTCTTAATTCTAATCTAATAGCAATAGCAATAGCACTTAGACTTATATACCGCTTTACAGTGTTTTCCAGCCCTCTCTAAGCGGTTCACAGAGTCAGCATATTGCCCCCAACAATCTGGGTCCTCATTTTAGGAAGGATGGAAGGCTGAGTCAACCTTGAGCCGGTGAGACTTGAACTGCCAAACTGCAGCAAGCAGTCAGCTGAAGTAGCCTGCAGTACTGCACTCTAACCACTGCGCCACCTCGGCTCATCTAATCTAATGTGCTGACTTTTTATTTTTGAAAACTGTCTACTATTTCTACATGTTTGTGTTATATAAATACTGGGAAACAAATCAATACATTTAAGATAAAACACTATACACTTTCTTCAATATCTACAGAATGAGATGCCAGTATGGTCTAGCAGATAAGGCATGAAGCTAGAAACTGGGAGACTGTGAATTCTAGCCCTGCCTTGGCATGAAAGCCAGCTAGGTCAGTGGCCCCCAACCTTTTGAGCACCAAGGACCGGTTTTATTGAAAGAGGTTTTTCCGTGTACCAGAGGGGGCATGGTTTCATGTGCTGCCTGCACCCCACAGATGGGGCTTCGCTTGTTTGCATGGCCACGTTTCTGGCATGCCGTGGACCAGTGCACTGGTGGTTGGGAACCCCTGAGCTAAGTGACCTTGGGCCAGTCACTTTCTCTCAGCCCAACCCACCTCACAGGGGAAAACACAAGGAGGAAGGAGTATTAGATATGTTTGCCACTTTCAGTCATTTATAACAAAGGTAGAATATAATAGAATAAATAATAAATAATTTTGTTCATCTTAATGGAGTCGATCAATGGAACATTTTAACTGGTTAACTTTCATGTAAACATTTTTTTTTTTAAATTACAATATCGTCACACCATCCTAGAAATGATAGTGCTAGATAGCCACATAAGTGGAAGCAAATGTTAAATTTAATAGCCTCAGAGAACTTTGATTCAAGTGTGCTCTGACCTTTAAGGTTTCAAATTTACCTGCCTGAAAATCAATGAAAGTTTTACAGCTGCCCATTCTGAGAACAGATTCAAAGGCAGCTAGCAGATGTGAGCACAAGATACTTTAGCTTAATAAAGGTTACTTGATCTACTCTGGCCTTAATTGGCTTCCTCTAGCTTTCCGGGGAAAATCTTAAGCCTTGTAGCTTACATAAGGAAGCTTTGGGCACATCCTGCCAATTGTTCCCTTTCAAACACATTCAGACTATTAAATGTCTCCATTAAGAGTCTTCCAATTGCACATTTGATGTCTTTTCTCTTCAAAAGGTACACCACGCATAAAAGGGAATAACGCATACACCGTAATACATTTATAGTGGAAATGTTCTCAGGTTCATTCATATTGCCTCCACTCTCAACTATTTTCAGCCCTAAAAAAACCAGTGCCATATAGGTCAAGATTACTTTTATTATAAAAGCTATATTAATAGAATTTCTCAAGTCTGAATGTACTTCCTCCCTCCATCACATTATCTTCATGTGAACCAGGAAGAGTCCTGTCTGACACTATTCTCAAATTAGTTGCTTGGTCTGACTCAAGCCTTGCTTATTTGATCATTGTCTTGGTAACAGCTCTTCCTCCAGTCCTTCAAAACCATTGCATCTATATCCTCTATAACTGTCATTATTTACCCTTAGTCATATCCTACAGCAATGATATCTGAGTAGCTATTTAAATCTGCAGTCGTCCATTCAGTATGGATGCTCATATGAAATCAATTCCTCAGAGTGCAGGTTAGCCATGGTAGACCCGGAATTTATTGGACAAAATGGGAATAAATATTGATAACTTTAGCTATATGCAGTTATGGAGATATATACCCAGTAGTTCACCATACAATTATAAGAAACTTTTTAAATGAAGAAAGAAAGAAGGCTATGGTGGCCATCTTCATGCCCACATCAACCTAGATACTTATGCCGGGTCAGTCTGGGTCTACCAGTCTGAGTGACAATTTAGTCACTATCTGCAGTGGCCTGGACATCATTCCCAAAATCCATTCCTGGCTTCATTCCTGTACATTGAATAGATAACTGACCGGTGAAGCATCTCCAAATTATGTGCAACATTAAACAGCACAATAATGCAACAGAAACAAGTTATAAAATCCAATTCATAAAAACAATGCAACACTAGCCACCAGTATGCAACCGGACCGTCATACTATTTCAATTGCTGAGATTAATATAGAAAAAATATCATCTGTATCAATATTGGGACCCGTTTAACTTCTGGAGGAAGAAGATTCAGGAAAATGGCCTTAGATTTCATTTTTAATCTTATTCTGGATATACAGATCTAGTTCTGATATTTCTAACTTGGCCAATAGCACTGAATGAATTCAGGACTAAATAGGGAATTCAGTTAATATTTTTACAGTGTTCTAACTACTATCTTACAAGGCAATTTTTAGGGAGGGAACCTGAGCCAATGATATAGGAGACATCCAAATGCTGATCAAACTCTCACTGGTGGTAAAGTAGTCTCTTTGGCCTTTGCAAGCTTTTCATGCTTTTGCATTTCTTGTCTGCATTTATCTTTGACCTGCTGGTGCCAGTGGTGGGTTGCTGCCAGTTCGGACCGGTTTTCCCATACCCGTGGCGGAAATTTTCACCCACTCACCGAACCGGCAGCGATGGCTAGCTGTCCACGCCCCCGAACCGGTTCTCTGGTCGCCGTGGCCCTGCAAAGAACGCTCTACGTATGCGCAGAGGGTTCTGCGCATGCGCAGAGGGTCATTTCCACAAAGTGATGTAGGCGCGTGTGCGAGCGAAGCGCACGCGCACACGCAAAACGCACACTTCTGTTGCGATGCGAACCGGTAGGGAAGGTAAGTGTAACCCACCCCTGGCTGGCACTCTATATAGCAGACTGGGGAGAAACTGGGAGAACAGGAATGATAAAATTAAGTCACTGATCAACCAATGGAGAGAGAGGATTAAGAAGGAAGCCAGAATTTAGGATTAATCAGGTCAAGAGGAAGGACACCTGAAGTATAGGAGTGTGCCAGAAATCGGGGGGGAGGGGATGTCTTACTCAAACAAGGCTTAACTGAAGCAAGTCATTTCTCCACAAGCGATTCCAATGGGTGGGCAGAAATAGGTACCTTTTGCAGGATTGTAGATCACAAACTTTTCCAAACCAGTTTGATGATTGTAATGATATTGCAGGGATGGGCAGGAGGACTGAATTTTTCAATCCATCCTTTCATCTTTTTTCATATCTTTAAGGTTAGGAATGCAAGCAGGAAATCTCCAAATGCTCCAACTCACAAATTCCAAAACTTCCTAAATTATCATCAGTCAAGATAACAATCCCAAACTGCTTACGCCAGCCTATGCCAATCAATAATGTAAATAAATTTTAGTTCCCTTAATCCTAGCTATGGTGACATTTATTTTTATTTATTTTTATTTATTTTTATTTATTTATTTATTTGTCAAGTGTATATATGATTACGAACAAAGAATAAACAAAGTATAAACATATTTGTGAATATATAAGTACAAGCATGGTTATGAGTACAAGAAATTTTACGAATATATGGGTACATTAGGACAGGGACGGTAGGCACGCTGGTGCACTTATGCACGCCCCTTACAGACCTCTTAGGAATGGGGTGAGGTCGACGGTGGACAGTCTAAGGTTAAAGTTGTGGGGGTTTTGGGAAGAAACT
>QLTV01001682.1:2229122-2243474 GCA_003457575.1 Thermophis baileyi
AAGGGCAAGCTGTCAGACTGCTCTTTGCTGGTTGCTGATACAAGAGCTGAAATAAAGAGCTGCTTTGGAAGTCTGTCTCCTGTCATCTCTACCCACTATCTAACAGATACGTTACTATTTCTGGTAGCTCTTAATAGACTTTTGCTAATTAGGACTGAATTATGAGCTTTTATAATTTGATTATTGATATGGGATAAGATGTGGGAAGAATAGATCTTTTTAAATTAAATATTAGAGAAGGTGTTAAGTTACTGAAATTGTTTACACTTGTCTAGAGGGAAGGGGAAGTCATCATTTACAGTATATCTTTTTTTTATCTCTTTGCACTTCTTTTTTATTTACTTTTTATATTTTTCTTAGTTTGCATTAGTTTTTAATCTTTGTATTTGTAAACTTTAATATTTTTTTTAAAAAATAGCTTCATAACATTCTATTTCTATTCTTTCTCTGAGACTAGGTAGTCCTCGCTTAGTGACCAGAATTGGGACTGGCAATTTGGTCTTTAATGGTAACGGTCCCTAAGTGAAAATGTGATTGTGTTTTTGATCTTACTTCAGCTTTGCTTTACAGGCCTGCAAAGATCATAAATTCAAGGATTGGTCACAAAGTTACTTTTTCAACACCATCATAATTGCAAACAGTCACTAAACAAGCAGTCCCTAAACAAGAGGGGGGGGAGTAGTTAGTGGATAGACTTTAACATGGATCAAAAGTTGCAGGGAACCAAATAATGCTCAATTTCATAGATTGATTTTAAATGCTTATTATTTTATTTTAGTCTTAAAATTTAAATCTTAAAATTTAACACTTAAAACCAAATTCTAAAAACTTAGAAAGACTAAATTACTAGAATGATTGTTGGTAAACCAAATGAAGCAACAACATTGAAAAGATTGAAATAGCAAGCTAGACAGGGGCCAACAAGGACAGGTGTCAAAATACTTCACATATGAGCACAGGGATATTTCCCTAGGGAAGGTGCTTTACAGGTGAGCCCTTGGTCTTCTCTTTATGCGCCCCCTTGTCCCATCGTTGATGACAAAGATCAATTGGAAAGGACTCAGTAGATGGCCTCGTAGGACCAATGTCAAGGTTTAGGCTTTAACTAAAGTATATGTGAGACAAAGAATTGAATGAGATGCTTTATTATTTAGAATGAGCTAAAGATTTTTTTTTAACTTTACCAATTTTGCACCTGGAGTACAGACTAAACAATACACTAAACTAAATAAGCTACCTGTTTACAACTTGTTTCCCCACTGTGGGAGTCCATTTAATATAAATTATTGTAATTATTTATAAAGGAACATCAATTTAGCATACATAAATTGTTGGCAATTTTGGGGTAGACAAGAAGGAGATTCATTAAGGAAAGCACAGGGAATTACTTAAACCATGACTTTTAATACCAGCAAAAATAGAAATAAATGTTGCTCTGATAATAGTATGAATTGTAGTAACTCTACGAACCAACGGTCCAGCAGATCATTTGACTTCAAAGTTTAACAACAATTCTAGACAATAGACCTAGAAGAAGTCCTATTAAACTGTAACTGTATCACATAATAATGGAAGCAATAATTCATTTAGGCAGAAAAGAGCAAAAACGGAAGAAATTCCAACATGTATCAATCAATTCATCCTTGAACAGAAGAAGAGAGAAACCGAGATTTATCTTTGACTTTCTAGCTCGCAGTATATAGTAGAAGGTAGAGCAAAAAAAAACCTATGGTTGCTCAATTTTCCATTCTTTGTCTTTGGAACCATGTAGTCAGGTCTCATGGTCCTTTGCTCAACTTGAATGGCATTTCTAACTCATTGGCCCACTCAGGTAACTGAAGTGGGCAGCCAATGTGGTGTAGTTCTTAAGCTGTTAGACCAGGAACAGAGGCGCCTGGATTAAGACCATCATCAGTCTCAAAAGCTCTTTGGATGACTTTAGGATGGTCATTCTCTCTCAGCCCAACATTTCTCACAGGATTGATTTGGTGGGGGAAAATGGAGGAAGGAATGGTCTCACCCTGAACCTCTGGAGGAAGGCAGTATACAAATCTAACTAAAGAAACAAAATTAAGATATATCTGTTATGGCACTCCTGGGAGCCAATGTGCCATAAAGCTATTATGCTGCTGAAAGAAGGGAATACAGTGGTATCCCCAAACAGCACCTTCTCCTTACTTCCATCACAACTAATGCTTGCCTGCAACTACTGAGAGACCAGATGCTCTGAGCACCATTGGTTGTCATAGGTACTGATGACAAGGATGACAAAGGCTGGTTTTAAAATAAACACTGCTATGGTAATCATGGCATCTCCATGGAATACATGGCATCAAAGGAAAAGGTTAGACAGCTCTCACAATTTTTCTTTTTGGGGGAAGGAAACAGAGAACCATGAGAGTTATATTTTGCTGGTCTTTTTTCAGCATCCTCTCTTTCTCTTTGGTCTGATATTTGGCAAATGATGGACACCAGGTGCTTGTTGAGAGTCAAGTCCAAATTAATAATTGTAGACTTGAGGTTTGGTCCAAGAGTTAAATTGCTACAACACTCTGGCTGTGAGGCAACATAATGCCTGATTCTAAAGAGCCAAGATAGAAATACAAAAATCAATGCCCACAATTAAAATGCTAAACCGCCAAGACAAAACATTTTTAAACTTTAAAATAGTGCTATAGGATGTTATTTGGGTCCATATTTAGGAGAAACAATTAAGAATTTTAGGATGTCTATTAATAATAATTAACCCTAACAGATAAGAGACAGTTCTCCAAGTTTCTAGACAAATCTGGGAAATATTGAAGGAGCTCATTTGGATCATCATGCTTGAATAGACTGGGGACTTATCAGAATGTTACATGGTTATTTGTCCCACCTGGAACAGCACAGCACTTCACAGCCTTGTGAACTGATGATATCAAAGAAGTCTTGAGAATTTTCAGAAAGGACTAATTTTTCCTTAGTCATCACTTGATGCGAGAGAAAAAATGGAAGGTTCAACTGACATTCAATGTGTGTATGTGTGTGTGTGTGTGTGTGTGTGTGTGTGTGTGATTATCTCTGTGTACCCAGTTAATATACTTTTGGATGTATGTAAGTCTGTCTCTGTCTCTATCTCTATCTCTCATGTGTGTATGTTTTACTATAACATTCCACGTATGCCTCCCAGCGCAATGTTTTCATGGCTTTCATTACTCACATATCCAGATTTATGCAAGAGTTATCTTAAACCCCACCCTTCCTTAATGCTATGATTTGAGGGAAGAAACAAAACATGCTCAAACTCCAAAAAGCGTGTATGAGACATGAATATGATTTTAATGGCTTGTTTCCACAGATCATGCTAAACCAGAATGCGGTTCATTTTCTTTTGGTTTGGCATCATGTCCAAAATTGCCCACTGTGTAACAAAAAAAAAAAAAAGCCCCATAGTTTCTTTCTGGGTATGCTAAGCCAAACACAAACAAGTCTGATTGGGTTTTATTTGCTTGGCTTGTTTTATTTCCGCACTGATTTAAATTATTTGCTATTCACACCCCAGCCAAAGTTCTCTGAGGAGCTTATAGAGAAAACAAACACTTAGCACAAAACATCTAAAGCATAAAGCATAAAAATAATTAAAGTGTAAAAACAGAACAATTTTTTTTCAAAAAAGAGAGATGCAAAAGTAAATTAACCAGGCAGAGCAAATAACAAGCTTTTTACCAGGTAAAGGAAAGCAAATCAAGACAGCATCACTTAAAAACCTGGGTGAGAACATTCACAAAATGGAATGATCCAGAGTTCAGCCTCTGCCTAAGTTTCTTTCAGGTGGTGTGGCAATCCTGGAAACCACCCTTTAAGATGCTTTGATGGTTAGGCAGATTCACATACATGGAAAACTTCTGTAAGATGGTGGGAACCAGCGGTGAAATCTACTTATCTTCCCTACCGGTTCGGAAGTGCGCGCTTTGCGTGTGCTTTTTCACCCTCGCTTCGTTCGCGCGCTGGGTGGGTGGGCGGAGCCTCACGCTGCTGCCACTACCGGTTCTCCGAACCACCTGCCACCACCACCGGTACACCCGGACCGGGCCGAACCGGTAGCATTTCACCCCTAGTGGGAACCTTCCACTGTTCAGATCATCTTGCACTTCTCCAGAAGCATCAACCAGGAGGCATGCTCAGGAAAGTCACGATGATCACCACAATAACGTAATCCCAACCCCTCTCCTTTTTTATATGCAACATGCATAAAAGGGACAGGGCTTAAATCACATGGTCATGGCTGCCATCCTGACATTTTTTGACCCCCATGCAATTTTCTATTATTTTTTTCTACTTTAAAAAAAAATAAAGTGTTTAAGTTGCCTCTTCAACCAGGGGACTCACAATAACTTATTCAACACCAAAACAGCAACCAAATATGAATAACACGTCTATGCAATTTTTAGGTAGACCAGTATTTTTCAAAGTTGGCAACATTAAGTTGTGTGGACTTCAACTCCCAGAATTCTCATGCCAATTGGAAATTCTGAGAATTGAAATTCACATATCTTAAAGTTGCCAACTTTGAAAAACACTGATGTTGCCTATGGTCCAGTGATAATTGGCTCCATAAGCCACTGGAAAAAGAAGCCGCTCCCATCGGCAAGGGTGTCTCCAGCATATGTTCAAAAAATCAAGATGGCATCCACACCAAAACTGTACCTGTTTTTAAAGTATGCTGAACATGCAGATTTGCTTAGTCTTAGCACTCACGGCCACTGCAGAAATTAGCCCCCTTTCCTTGATATCCTCACAGCCACCCTGTGAGGAAGGTTAAGGTGAGGGATAATAATGGTATTCTTCAAGATTATGTGGGAATTTGAACCTGGTTCTATCTGGTCATATTCTGACAACTATACGCTCCTCAATCTCCTCTTGTCTCCCAGTTTAACATTTGGTAAATTATACACCTTTTTTCATCTATATAGATTCTGAAGAGATTGGTTATTGTCTCATGAAACCTTTGGGGTTTCCTAAGGTCTAAAAGATCATAAAAATGCCAAGCTTGCGTTGATTGTTTCATCAAACCTCAGCAGGAGTCCCCTTCCTGCTAAACCTACAATCTCTCTGGGGATGTTTCATAAAGGACAGCAGAGTCATAAAAGTATGTTAATTGAATTATGTGGCAATAGTAAAGTGGCATCAAAGGCAAGGAAGAAAGCTGGAACCTGAATAATTCTCCTTTCACACCTCCCATATGCTAATTGTTAAAAACAGCCGTCTTTGCCTTGTTGCAGTGTCCAAACAGGCCAAGCCAGCTTGCACTGAACACATGGAGCTTAGCGACTCCATGCCAAGAAATAAATGCGAGAGCTGCTTGATGAACAAGTCATGAATTGCCCCTATTTAGATGCACAGCTTCACCTCTAGAGGCTGTAGCCTATTCTCCAAAGTCTTAGAATCAGTCCTCTGTTTCTAAAAAATGCGATTAACAGCTTGTGTTAAGTACCCTACTTGACCACAATTTGGTAGCTCTGGGAATCCTAATCACCAGAGTGAGGGAAAACACAGACCTGAATAGAGTCATTGGTTTCTTTCTTTTCAAATCGCTTTGTTATTAAATGAAAATATCCCCATTTTCATCAATTGCCCGAAACTGTTTCAGTTCTGTTAAGGGAATAATAAGAAAGATTATTCTCTCTCTAGATTTCCAAAATTTTGAATAGACTATGTTAATAGCAAATTTTGTTCTGCAGAATATTAATATTGTTCATTGATGAAAGGCAAACTGACCTAATTTTCAAGGTAGAAAAAACAGCACTGCTATTAAAAAAATAAATATAGCCTTAGGGAAACAGGAATATTCACTTTATTGCTGAATCCATAAAAGGAAAAAAAAAAGTTAAACAGTCCCTCCTGAGGAACAAATTAAGCATATGTCATGACCTACTTAAATGTGTCATGTTAAAGAAATAGAACTGCTCATTTAAAGGGCCCAGGCCATAGAAACTTAATAAATAACAAACTAAAGGCAAGTTAGTTCTTCTTAAAATCCTCCTGGAGGCAAAATTTTTGACGGATTCCTCCTTAAGCAGTGCTTAATATGGCTCAGAAGTCAAATTCGTATGGACATTTGGGTTTGCTTTTTCTATGTCTAATTGTGCTGTAGAGCAGAAGAAATGACTGTGGGGCAGGTGTCATTTCAAGGGAAAACACAAGCAGACAGCTGAAGCCCCCTTGTTTTTTTACATGCATGTGATGTATACCACACAAGTGAAAAGGGGGCAGGGCTTGGTGGGCCTGCAATTTTGACCCTGTTCAGCGGTGGGTTGCTCCCGGTTCGGACCGGTTCTTAGAACCGGTAGTGGCGGCGGGAGGCTCCGCCTACCCGCCCGGGACGCTTCTGCGCATGCGCGCACACAAACCAGTAATAAAGGGTTTTAGAATCCACTACTGACTCTGTTGCCCCCATTGTAGGTGCCCCTATGGCAGAAGAGGGGAAAACAAGAGAGAAAAACCCATTCAGATGTTCATCATAAATTGCAATGGCATTTACTATGATGCTTAGTTCATTCCATGCTTCCTTGAGAATTGTTATCGCTCTTAATCATTCACTTGCTTTCAATTTTGTGTGACCCGATAAACATCAGATAAGCCATCTTTTCCTGTCTCTGCAGGAGAATCCACTACTGACTCTGTTGCCCCCATTGTAGGTGCCCCTATGGCAGAAGAGGGGAAAACAAGAGAGAAAAACCCATTCAGATGTTCATCATAAATTGCAATGGCATTTACTATGATGCTTAGTTCATTCCATGCTTCCTTGAGAATTGTTATCGCTCTTAATCATTCACTTGCTTTCAATTTTGTGTGACCCGATAAACATCAGATAAGCCATCTTTTCCTGTCTCTGCAGGAGTGCTTGCAAGGTATGATTAAAAAAAAAAAAAGCCAAGATGGTGGCAACAACAGTGTGATCAAAGCTCTGTCTTTTTTTGTATGCACCTAAGTCCCTGGTTTCTGCAATGTTTTCCATACTGCTTATCAACTACATGTAGGACTTTAACATCATCTTGTAATATTTTAAGCTGTTCTGCTGGCATTTTAACAAGATTGAAAGGTGGGGTATAAATCTAACAAACCCTCCTGGAGTTAGCAATGTTAGCAATGTCTTCTAGGTCTCATTTATCTTCGCTTTCCAGAAAATGCCTGTTTCTAGTTCAGTCATCAAGCCTTTGGACTTATCACTAATCACTATACAATACTTTTGAGACAGGCCTTCCTTATATTTTTGCAATTTTTTAAATCTTCTTTGCTCAGTTAGTATTTTCCTTGTCTTTTATCATGCTCATCTTTGTGGAAACAGCTTCCTTGATTTCTTTTATTTTCTTCAATAAACATCTTGCCTACCCAGTTTATTATTAACCTCAATGCCTTTTTGTTGTTGTTTAGTCGCTTTGTTTGTCCAATTCTTCGCATTACTTATTTGTATATAATTTTGTCTCTTCTCATTCTTTTCTGGAACTTAGCATTTAGTTGGGCAAATTTATTTCCTTTTGACTTCTGCCTTTCTTCAACTATTCCCAATGAATCTAGAGACATATATTTTATATTCTTTTACTTTTTTCAGTGTATTTTCTTTGCTTCATATTTATTATTATTGTGAATTTCAGTGCTTTCCTCAGCTCTGCCCCCCACTGCTAATGTCACAATATTCTCACAGGTCTTCCCCCTGGAGACTGACCACAAAATTTCCCCTCTCTCTACAATCACTTTGTAGCAAAAGAATATAATTGGGCTACAAAATTACAGTGTCAAGGGTATACTGACCTCCACAACATCAGCTTTCAAAAATATATGAATAGAACCTTAGTGCACAATAGGGCAATGTAGTATTTTGGATTCATTTCCAAATAGATGCTTTAGAATATGCATTGATATGAAAATAGCATCTGTCTGTGACTTTTTAAAAGTAACGGATTTTTTTCCAGAATCCCTTGGCAGCCGTGCAAAACGATGCAGCTGCTTTGAAGAGTTGCAGACAGATAGTATATTCTCACCTCAAACCACTTCAAAACAACTTATGGCAACTGAGTCTGAAGAGTCACACAATCCATTAAACCCTAAGAAATCAATCCTTTATATATCCACTCAGAAGTTAGCCATGTCATATTCAGTAGAGTTTATTCTCAGACAAATGGATATATCGCCATAGGGTGAATTTTTTTAACAGTCATCAGAAATTCTCAGAATTAGACAAGCATGCTGACTATTCTTCTATTCCTCCAGAGAGGCGATGCAAGTTATAGTAAAACTAATGTTAGCATATGCAACACCACATGATCAACAGCTTTGCTTTCTGTGATCCATAACTCTGGAATATGAAATGACATTTCAACAGCCTCTGTTAATTGTATGTGTTGAATAGTTCTGTTAAAATAGTGTGTACTATTTTCTCCTTACTTTCCCTGAGGACAGTTGCTTTATTAGCACATGATAATGAGAGATATTAATGAAAAATAATTTTAAGAAAAAAATGCCAGATTGATTCTTGGAAATATGGAAAAGAGAAGTAATAATTGAAGTTGATATTTGTTTTCCACATTTATAAAGCTGCCCAATTTTGTGATAATACTGTGTTTAGAGTTATAAAGTGAAACCCAAAGAAAGAGAACATCAGAGTAATTGAGTGAGGCAATATAAAAGTTTAATATGTTATTATTATAGTTGGCTACATACGGTAGTTAACCAGATGTTTAGAATGGATTTGGCATTTTAATCCATCTATTGAGTTCTTCCCAAGGACCTGGGGTAGGCAAATGTTGTTTGATGGTGTGAAAGGTACTGTTGCAGGATGTAAGCTATTCCAAGTAAAGTTGCCTATTGCAATTGACTGATGGTGATTTTATCAATGCTGATGGTGTTCAAGTGGTGCTCCAGAGGTTTTGGGATTGCACCCAACGTACCATTTTTGCTTTCTTTTGCCACAGTTATTTTGCTTCTATTTGCAAATTTTTTTATTCTGTGATTTTCTTTAGTTCTTTCTCGTCTAAGCTGTCTCCAGTGACTGTCACATTCATTATCCAGGTATTTTGCCTTTTTTTAAAAAAAATCAACAATTGTTAAAAGTCTGGGGTGCTTGCATGTTTGAATTATAAAGTCCCAGAGCAGTTTAGTGTTTTTATTTTCTAATTGTCTATTTTGGAGTCCCACAAAACTATGTTGCAATCTATTTTGGGGTCTCAGTTTTTGCTTTCAGGCAAATGATATTTCTTGTAGATATTCCAATATACCATGTTGCCATTTTGTCATGCCTTTTATGTAGTCAGTCTGTGCAATTTTCTTGCAACAGCTAACTAAGTGGTGCACTGTTTCTTCAGCTTCTTTGCAGAGGCAACATTTGTGGTCTGTTGCTGTCTTCTCAGTTCTGGTTTTGTATGCATTTGTTCTTAAGGTGTGGTCTTGTGAAGCCAGAATTAGCTCTGTCTCTTTCTTTCTTTTCTGCTCTTAGCCATTGCTATGCCTTTTTATCTCCTATGCCTATTTTTTAATTCACTGGCCATGTAATACTTTGTCTATTTCTTGTCTATTCTTCATTTGGTCTTTCTTGTAAACCAGTTTGGCCTCTCAATGCAGAAGAAAGTGGCCTGGAGTTGCAGGACAGAAGACTCCTTTATAAAGGGCAAAGAGACAGCAGAATTTAGAATATTGGGTGGACAGGAAGAGAGCAAGGTTGGACCCTCTGTAGCAATTTACAAAATACTGTATATCTATAGTTATTGCAGATAACTGCTTCTGGCAAGATTCTTTCTGTCTGAAGGTGAACAACAATAAGGGAACTACTCAGAAGTAACTCCACATATTATTCTTGGGTCTTTGGGCCTGACACTGTCAGTACTCAGTTACCCTTCATTGTATTCTAGCTTCAGTGCATCTTTTTACTGTCCTTCACATATTCTCCCAGTGCCCTTTTTTCTTCTTCAATTACCTGGTGTACTTGCAACATTCCATGCCCACCTGTTTTCCTTAGTAAATAGAATCTGTCAACATTACTGTATGGATGAAAGGCATGATTCATTATCTTTGTTTTTCTGGTGTTCCATTCTAGGGCTTTGAGCTCTGTTTGAGTCCAGTCCGCTATTCCAGCTGAGTATATAATGATTGGAATTGCCCAGGTGTTAATTGCCTTAGTGGTATTTCCGCCACTGAGCTTAGAACTTTAAGATCTTCTTAGCTTTCATGATATCCTCCCTTCTAACCTTCTTCTTGACTTCGGTGCACTTGTTGTCAGCTCAGGTATTTATAGTGATCTTCTTCATCCAGACTCTTCATGTTATTTCCATAGGGCATCTTGATTCCATTAGTTTTCACTTATTTTACCCTGTTGAAGGTAAGGATGACGCATTTGTTCAGACTACAACACTGGGAGAGATTAATATCAAGAGAGGAATCTTTCAAGGAGACTCACTATCACCACTACTGTTTGTTATTGCACCAATTCCTTTGTTAACAATACTGAACAAGTCAAACCACGGCTACCAAACATCAAAAACATCTGTCAGGCTATCACACCTTTACATGGATGATATAAAGCTGTATGGAAAATCACTGCTCAACATTGTCCATATATATAGCCAAGATATTGCAATGGAATTTGGACTGGAATTTGAACTCCTATTATTTCTAGGCACTTAGTTATCCAATCATGCAGCAGGGAGTCAAATGCCTTCTTATAATCAATCCACGCTACATTCAAGTTGGGTCTTCCTTTTCTTGTAGCTTTCCAAAATGATCTTACCAATTAGGAGCTGATCTTTTGTTGCTCTACTGCAGGGGTGTCAAACTCGCATCATCACGGCGGTGTCACGAGACGTATCGGGACTGTTTTCCCCTTCGCTAAACTGGGCGTGAGCATGGCCAGCGCGTGACGCATCTGGCTCATGGGCCGCGAGTTTGACAGCCCTGCTCTACTGTTTCCTTTTTGCTCAGGTAGAAAGAGCTTGTTTTCAAGTAGATGTTGTTGGACTGCATCAGCTACTACATCAGTCAACACTTTGAAAATTGTTGGTAAACAGGTAATTAGGCCATAGTTGCTTGATGCTCTGCATCCCTTTTGTTGAATTTTGCATTATCTGGTAGGTTTTGCCAGATGTTAACCGTTAATCTTCAATTTCATCTCCTTGCAGTATGTTGTTAAACTGGTTGGCAATGAGTGGGTGCAGACCAGTCAGATTTTGAAATTCATCTTTACCTTTAAGCTGACCAATTCTTGATTTTTCCTTGCTCTTTTCTCCACCACTTCTGCTGTTATTACAAGTTCTTTCATTTCAGCTTCTTTTTTATTCTCATCTTCTCCTTTACCCAAGCTGCCTTCTTTGGGTAGTCACAAACAGAACTGCACTGTTTCTTGTTTGTCAGCTATTGACTGGTTCACTGAGCTGATGTGGCTGAAACTAAGTAAGGCTAGCTTCCCCCCACTCCCTTTATCATTATTTTTTTGTTGGCTGGAGTGAAAGGAATTCCTTCCTTTACAGGGGGGGAGGGGATGGAAAGAAAGATATTTCTCCACATTCTGGGGATGGAGGTATCCATTTAACTTCAAAAATGGATTGAAAGATGTATTTTTTTGTATTTTTTTTCTACATTATTAGAACTGCCATGTAGCTCTCATACCCATTGACAAAACTTTCTGAGATGCCTTTAAAAGATGGCAGATGATTGGGAATGCTCCTACTGCAGCAATAAAAGTTTCTTGCCAACTATTCTATCATTTCCCCTAATGGATTTTTCTGAAAAATGTCAGATTTAGATGTGGGAGAAGGCACTGTCTACCTTCCTGTCAAACTCTACAGGTCCATTTCATTATAAAAAGCTTCATATGGAAGTACACTTGATACAGCCACTACCTTTAAGAAAGCAAGGCGGGGGGAAGAGATGGAAATCTATAGATTCCCTGCAAACTGATATCCTACAAATATGGGATGAAATTTCCTCATAACCACAGAAAAATAAAAGAGATGCTTACCATAAAGCCCTACAATCCACTGCACTGCATATCCATAGGAGCCAAGGAGAGACGACAAAAGGAGGGACAGGGGAGGGCAAGTGGCAAAATGTGGTGTTGTGATGATGCAATGTAAATCCATTCATGCAATGTAAAATCCACATTTTGTTATTTTGCCATATTTGTGGCTAGGAACAGATGCATACCCAATAGTTCAGTTTGAATTCCATATTGTCAGGTGATTGCCATTGGGTCCTTGCAAAAATCCTTTCTCTGGAACTTGGCACTCTCACAAGATGCAATAAGATATGTTACTGTAAACCGCACAACTACAAACAGATGAAGGACTGTTTCTAACCCAGCAAATATTTGATGGTATGCATATGCAAAGTGCCACACAAAGTGCCACCTGAGCTTCTTTCTCCAACGCTTTGCAAAGGACTTCTTGCAACCTCCTGCTAGTTTCTCTTTACAAATGGTTCACTCCATTTCAAGGTCCCTCGTTTCTGTTGCAGCTCCAATTCTCATCTGTAATTTTTTGCAAGCATCCTTTAGTCAATAGAAAAATAATGACAAGGGGAGGAAACCATGTAGATCCCAGTTACTAAGAAACGGCCTGAGTGGGTTTTTTCATAAATGGTACTGGCATTTAAAAAAAATTAATTGATACAGAGAAGAAAACGTGAGCCAATGTGCAACTTGCAATCAGCAAGTTAGCCTTTTTTATGCCTCTGAATCTTCACATTGTTGAAAGTGATTCGCTCAGCGATGCAAAGATGAATTGATGAACTGAAAGGAAACTTTCTCAAAGTAGCTTACACAAAATTACAATTCAGAAGATAAAGGCATTTAAAAGAGTGGACAAAGTTTGTACTTCTACTTAAAACTCTGCATTGAAAAATACATTCACAGTATTTTTCACAGTCTGTTCTGCTCATTGGAATATTCAAACTATAATTAAAATACCTTTTTTTAAAACCAAACCTTCTGAAGTAAAAAGCCACACTCTGAGGGAGATGGGCAGTTAAGAAGTGTGAAGTATAAACAAGTCTTCAGAAAATAGCCTTCCTTAATTTGGAATCCTCCAGATCAGGGCAGGGCTGCTGGGGGTTCGCAGGGGTTCGGGAGAACCTCTAGCTAAGATTCTGTGCAGTTCGGAGAACCCCCAAATCCCACTCCTGGTTGGCCCCGCCCACCCCGCCCCTCCCAGGAGTCCCCACGCAGCCCGTTTTGGATGCAAGTAAGTGCAGGGCACGCGCGGAGGCTCGGGGAAGGCCGAAAAATGGGCCTACTGGAAGTTCGGGAAGGCTGGTTTCCGGCCTCCAGAGGGCCTTCCGAGCCTGGGGAGGCCGTTTTCACCCTCCTGGAGGTTCGAGGAAAGCCTCCAGAGCCCGGGGAGAGCAAACCCCCCCCGGCTGTGGTGCAGTAGGCCAACTGGGCCACACCCACCATGGCCACGGCCACCCAGCAACCGGGCAGAGAACCCCTTGCTAAAATTTTTGAAGCCCACCCCTGCTCCAGATATATCAAAAGATTACCAACTCCCCATGTTCCTTACCATCATTAGGTGGGAATTATTGTATCAGTAGTCTACTGTACCTGAAAAGTATGAAACTCATTAAAAAAGAATCATATCCAATACTAATGAAGTGTTTGTAAAAGCTTATGCGAAAGTATAACAAGATCAGCCCAAACACAGCAAACATAGATTGTAAAAATTCTTACCAGAAAATAAGCCCTATTCAATAGAGGGAGGTTTTTTTTTTCTGGCAATTGACCATACAGTGTTGGAATCAGAGAGCTTACAGTAATTGTACTTTATTTTGTGTTGGATTATAGAATTATAAATCCATAGAATTAGATGAAGTATTTAGGCTATTGAATGGAATCCCTTACTCAGGCTAAGAATCCAAATTAAAGCACCTCTGACAAATTGCTGTATAATTTTCACCACATCCAGTGGGGGGAAAAGGCCCCTCTGACTTTAGGAGAAAACTAATTGACATTATATTTGTATCTGTCCTTATTAAACTCAGCACCTGCTATCAAATTCACTGTGATGATGGAAAGCAAGGCTTGGCTTCAGTGGTGAAATCCAATTTTTTTTACTACCAGTTCTGTGGACGTGGCTTGGTGGGCATGGTGTGGATTGGTGGGCGTGGCTTGGTGGACATGGCAGGGGAAGGGTATTGCAAAATCTCCATTCCCACCCCACTCTGGGGCCAGCCAGAGGTGGTATTTGCCAGTTCTCTGAACTACTCAAAATTTCCGCTACCGGTTCTCCAGAACCTGTCAGAACCTGCTGGATTTCACCCCTGCTTGGCGGTCTTCTAGTTCAATCCCTTGCTCACGCAGGAAACCCTATACCATTTGAGACAATTGGCTGT
>QLTV01001682.1:2250262-2284804 GCA_003457575.1 Thermophis baileyi
GACACATCGATCAGCTAAGACACAGAGTGGGAGACTCGTGGTTGCGTCGACCCGAAGCCGAGCCACCATCGCGGAGTCAAACAGACACTTTCCAAAAATGCGGGTCTCCGCCCCGCCAAACATACAGTCACTGCGACCCAGACAATAGCGAGAGAGACCGGGCCCTAGCTACCCGACTCCACAGACCACTTATCTCAACCCGAGAAGGCGAGCGGAGGCACCTACCAGGAACTAGGGGGCTCGAACGAAGCCGACCGGGGCCAGAGGACCGGGAGATCGAATCTTCAGCCGCCACGCCTGGAGGCCGGTTCCAGATTTTTCCACAGGACGAGGACGGAGCAACACAAGCCATGTCCACGCCGAACGAAGACTCCAGAGAGACTGAATCGCGCAGGCCCAGTAGGACCTTACGGCGGCCCGCCTATTTGCGCGACTGATCGAATCTTCAGCCGCCACGCCTGGAGGCCGGTTCCAGATTTTTCCACAGGACGAGGACGGAGCAACACAAGCCATGTCGACGCCGAACGAAGACTCCAGAGAGACTGAATCGCGCAGGCCCAGTAGGACCTTACGGCGGCCCGCCTATTTGCGCGACTACGTCACCCACACTAATACCGGATTGGTCCATTGCTGAACTAAGAGGGGAGGGGTGTTGTGTTCCGACTTAACAAGCAGGTATTTGCATACCCGCCGCTGATTGGGTTAAATCAGTGGCGGGGAGTTTGAAGCGTTGTCACTGGCCAAGCTGGCTGCGGGGAGCTCCATAAAGGCGGCTTCCCTGCCGCCAGCCGTCAGTCTGCTGTAGTTAGTGCTAACCGTTATTAAAGTGCTGAACGGGTCTTTTCGTCTTGGCTGTTATTCCCGCGCCTATCTAACAGTTTCCTATAGAACAGTTTACTACAACATAAAGAGAGTCTAGCTCTTATATTGGTAGATATATATAAAGATAATTTTGGGAAAAAAGAAGACAGCTATTTATTTTTCATGGCTTATATAATGCTGTTTATGAACACAGGAAAGGATTTTATAAATTCTGCAAGTTATTGGTATCTTTTTTAAAATGTAGATGGAACAATTTTTATTCCAATCCTGGCCCGAAGATTACAGAAGTTATCATCGATCACCCATCCTATACAATCTGGCTTTCTGAAAGGGTGCCAAGTTTCTGATAAAATGAAATTATTGGTAGATATTTCACCAGCATAGTCTGAGAAATATGAAATGGCCATAATGGTCTTTTTGGTCATGGGAAAAAACCTTCAATGTTGTACAAATTAAATTTTTGGAGCAGGCAGTAAAAAAAAGTTGTTTTTTTTTATTAACATGATTCTTGTCATTCTGCTAGAAAACTTTCTAATGGGATTATTTTCCCTCCATTAAGATTTATTGTGAAACTCATCAAGGTTGTTCCTTATCTCTTCTTATATATAATTTGGAGCTGGAACCATTGGCTTGTCTTATTAGACTCTTTCGTGATATTCAAAGGATGCAGATGGCAGAAATGGAGCTGAAGTTATAGCAAATGGCTTCTATATTTTGGGCCTTTTTAAAAATTAACAAACTTTTTGCCAGATTTCTGGAAACTGTACAGCAATATGATGAATACAGTACAGGATATTCTACAGTCTGGAATCTATTGTTTTTAATCATTTTGTTATGTCCGACTCTTGCTGACTTTATAGGCAAGTGCTCTCTATGCTATTCTGTCAAGCACAGCTTCTTTCAGTTGTTGTATGTTCAACTTTGCATTAGATTTGATGGAATATATTACAATCAATCTAATATTTTATCAAGAGGCAATGTTTCCTAAGGACCCAGGAAACTTTAGGCCTTGTCTTTTGCTTTGATTATATTATATATTTATAAATAAATATTCATAGGAAAACACTCTTCTTGGTAGCTTTGAATATTTCAAATTGTTTAACACAGATAAACAATTTATTGTTTATTAATCTGATATTAATAGATTGTTTAAAAATACCTAGCAATTTCTGGGAAAGAGTCCATGTGAAAATATTGTGAATATCATTTTAGAAATGATCTACCTTCTAAGAGGGATGTTGATGTTACTTCTGCTTAAATTTTGTAAACAAAATGATAAATCAATGATTAAACCCCCCAATTATAACTTCAGTATGAATTTTTTTAATTATATGATTTGGCATATTTCTTTGTTTCTATATTGTATGGAACTAAATGTTATTGATTATACTGTATATGGGCCCATATTTGGCACATCTGAAATATTGGCCAACACTAGGTTCTAAGTGTGTATAGATGTACAGTAAATATACACAGACACCCAGAGACACATGTATATTTGTGTGTGTGTGTGTTAGCTTTTTTAATGTATCTACCTCTGAGCAGTTCAAAATTGAATAAATAAAATTATGCTTAACTTTGTGCGACTTTTGTTTTCATATTTTTTAGTTTAGTTTAATTTAAAAAATACTGTTTGTATCCTATCCTCCTTATGCTGGTTATATCTATAACCATAATAAAGATTTCATTTATTTAGGTTCTAAGAATAATAGGAACTGGGTTTTATTTCCAGCATTGAGGATGATTAGACATATTTGGACACTGAAAGGAAATAAATTAATATTTGATCTTTGCTTTCATTATAAAATGTCCCTTTGGGTAAATTCTTATTTTAAAATACCATTTATATATAATATATAGGCTGAAAATGGGACAGGTAACCTTAATTGTATTTATACTTAAAAGTTAATTCACCAAAGAATTAATTTATTGGACTCTTCAGTGAATGCTTTAAAAAGATTACTTGTTGAACTTTTTCTATTAGAGATGCAATCAATTGAAGGTATATTAATACATATGCTTTAATCCATGCTATCCTGTCTTTGGCAGCTTCCTATTTGTTGAATATTCTTAGTCTGGTGACCAGCTTTGTAGAAGGAAATTAAGATTTAAAATTTGAACGTGCTGTTAAATCTTTTTCCAATAAATTGGCACAAATGACCAGGCTCAGACATCATTTTAGTTTGGAAACATTATACAAAGACCTAGCTCTTTGGAAAAGGCTGTCATGATGGGAAAAATGAAAGAGAAGAGGACAATCAGCAGCAAGGCAGACAGACTAAATTACAGTAGTGATGGGTACATCATTAGAAGACCTGAAAGACCAGATTATGGACAGATTGTCATGGAGGAAATCTATCTGTGTGGTTGCTAAGAGTTGACATTGACCTGTTGACACATAATCAATCTATCTACAAAGAATTTTGGATTTACTGTGTTTGGACTGTTCTCAAAAAGATCATGTCTTCCTAGAAAGACAGGTTGAAGAATTGTGTCAACTCTTAAATCTTCAAACTGATTTTTTATTAACTTAGAAGAAAGAGTGGATAGTGTCATTCTGTGTGATCAAGGTTTAATTTGTTGTTGAATAATGGAGCTATCACAATTTTTTCAGCAGATATAATCAGTGTTGTGCAATATTAGCTTTTTGTCCTTGTTAACTATTTTATGCTTTTTTAGTTAACTATCAAAGCAAGTCTTTAGAAAGCCTGCATTTTATGTAGAAGTTCAGCCTAAAATAAACAAGCTATAACATTGTATTCTTGTACTTATAATTTTCAGACTATTTAATATAGATATTGCCAGGGGTGGGTTCTAACTTACCTCACTGCCAGTTCGCTTCCTTTCACGCGCGCGTGCATGCGTAGTGCAAAAAAAAAATCAGAAAAATTTCAAAAAAAAGCCAAAAACAAGATGGCGACGCATGTGCAGTGCTGGAAACTTGGCTTCTGCACATGCGCAGAAGAAATTTAAAAAAAAAAATTCAAAAAAAGATGGTGGCGTCCACAGACCAGCACCAACCAAACCGGATCCGTGATGTCATCGTGACGTCAGCAGTGGGTCGCTACCGGTTTGGGCGAACCGGTCTGAACCGGGAGGAACCCACCTCTGGATATTGCATTTTAGGAAGCTTTCATTAAGGAAAAGATTTTTGAAATGACATTTTTTATACAATCATTCAGAGGATGATCCAAATGATGTGCCATTTTGGGCTCCATTAGAGAGCTCACTGAAAGGGATTAAGAATCACATATAAATGAACTTGATAAAGGCTTACAAATTATTTGTTATCCATCTTTTATACTGCATTGTATTGAGCATGGTCACTGTACTTTTTATATATGTATTGCAAAATACTGTGATACTGTACTAGTTGCATATAGTGTATCTGAATCTCTAAAATTATGCTAATTATTGGGGATGTTATTCTTACAGTTTTTGTAAGTTATCTCATTTCAAAGAAATCCACTTTCTGTTCTAATATCTGTAGAGTACCTTACTTTCTGCAGAGGTAATGTGACACAAGAGTAGCTACATTTCTATGCAACTATCTCTATTCATAAACTGACTCTTATGTAAGCAGCTTGCTATATTTCTAAAACTTGAGTTGTCATATGCCCTTTGGAGAGCCAGATAAATCCAGTTATATTTTAAGAGAACCTTTTAATACCCAGAATCAGAAATATTATTTAAATATAATTGCATGCCATGTGGGAATGTTCTTTAACTAATGCTTTTTTTAAAATAGCTATATTTCAGCCCAACTTGCATTTTAAGTTTAAATCAATTGCGAACCTAATTTCATTTACTAGGTAAAGGCAATTCTGCTCACTATCTATGTCAAGTAACATACTTGAATTAATGGTTTTTGTGTTTCCAGAGCTGGAGGGAGAAGTTTTGGAGAAAAGTAGTCACCTCCTTTTAGATTTTGCTGAATATTTGTGTGTCTTTGCCACTGAATATTAAAACGTCATGTAGATCCTACTGATATGCAGTATAAAGGGAATCTGAGTGAACAAATAATAGCAAAGTGAAGACCTGTGCCAACCTCCCTTGCTCAATCCTTTTTAATTGGTAACATCATTTAGGGTTTGGTAAATTCCCAAGGACAGTCTGTGTCTCCTTACTAGTGGAATCCATGACTGGTTATACTGAGCCAGACTTATCAGTCAAAATACCTTATTGCCTCTTGAATGGCAGCTGAGAATCAGCTATGTTCTCCTCTTTGGCCTAAGAGTCAGAGAAGTCTGGAACACTTCCAAATTGCTGGATGTTTTTATGATTCTCTGGATAATTTTATACTGTGCACTTCTAATGCACTGTGCACTGATGAGATTGATAGTGAAACTGCCCAAATGTGGCCATCCTATCTCCATCATGAGATTATGTCTTGCAATCAGTGCAACCGTGGAAGTTAAGAAATGAGTTTCCAGACCTGTTACATCTAAATACAGAGCTGTTGTTAAACCCAGAACCTCTTTGGTCTACGGGCCTCATGATTTAAAAACCTCTGGTCTGCTTTTGGGTATACCTTGCCTTTTTCCCCCTCTCTTCTTAGCGAAATCTTGCCTGATGAATTTGAAAACTTGCTGGGTTTTTTTTTTGGGGGGGGGGAATGTCATTTTGGGTGGTACATCATCCAGTGATGGGTTTTGGACTTTTTTTCTCTGTAAGGGCCAATACTGCTATGATACAGTGGGGTGGTTGGATTTTTTGGGGGGGCGGGGGTGTATTTCAAGCGAAAAACTATATATTTTATAAGCTTTATATGAAAAGTCTTGATGAAATATATCATAAGGTTATTCAGCTATTCAAACACAATCCATTTTCTGCCATCTTCTCGGAGAAAAGCTATTTTTCAATGGAGTGGAGCTAAATAATTTATACATGTAAAAAGTTGGCTCCCAGACTTGGAGAGGAACGGTAAGCTTCAATGCATATATGAGAGTAAGCCAAGAAATTCTTACTACTATCACAAAGAAAATTATGATAAAATGGCCTTCTTCTCAAGTGAATAAAAAAGGAAGAAATTCACAAATGGGTGACTCAATTGAAAGGAGATTCACTTCTGAAAAATCTGGGAGATCTGAAAGAAAATCAGTCTCAAAGGACCATAACTGGCATTGCAGTCTTAAATGTTATTGCATCTTGGACAAAGCTGGTGAGCGGGACATGCTGAATGATATGAGGGGCACTGATACTGCTATGAGAAAAGCTAGTCACTTCTGCAAATTCTAAATAGAATGACGGGGAAAATTGGAAATGTGTGGCTTAAGACTTCAAAATTGGACTATGTGTTTTTTTACACTGATTTCCTAAAGTGGCTGCAATATGCTGATGGGAATGATGTAGCCATCAGACTTAACAATTTTGAGGACTTCACAACTTGCTATTATAAATATTACAGGACACATTTTACTCGTCACATTCATGAAAGGGAGACTGAATTGTTTTTTTTTTATTTTGTGCCTGTACACAAAATACCCTCCCCAACCTGCTGTCCTCTTAGCTAGGAGTGTGTGGATTTATAGTCACAACACATCTGGAGGAATTGCTGATATATTCACTAGGATAGACCACATGGATATCCTTAACCTAAATAGATGGGGTTTCTGAATTAACATGCTGCTTTTACATTTTTTTCACAATTAAAGTTTATCTCAGAGATGGTGTCTCCCCAGGATAAGACTCATTGAAATGTGAACAATTACAACACAATCATAACTTTTAACAAAGTACCAAATTATGTTTCCCAATAATATTTAAAAATATTTACAGAAGATGATCAAAAACAGAATGCTTTTCTGCTAATGGTAATTAGAATTCGTAATTTCATAAACTGGGAAAATGATATATTTGCTCAAATAAAAAAACATTGGAACAGCTGATGCTACAAAGTGCTCATGTGTTCAAAGAAAGTTCTAATATAATACTAGAAGTGCTTTTCCATTAACCCTTATCATCAGGAGGGGAAATTACACTCAGCTTTTAATCTCTGTAAACTGCATCAAGCAAATGACACTTTATCCAAGAATCAGAACATTAAAGCATAGACAGCATAGATGTTTGGGGCATTTGAATCCAAGGGAGAGATGGAGAGACTGCATTCTGATGCTGAACTGGTACCAGCATGATCTAAACTCGAAGGTTAAGCTTCAATATTGACAGGCACTTAGAAATAGATATATTTTAATAATCAGTCCCAAACAGTAATTTTTACTATTCCATAGTAATGAACTGTTTTGTTTTTCCAATTCATTAGCTAAAACAAATGTCACTTTAGGCCACTGAAGGATACGTGACATTTGGGGTATGTGTGGGCATATTTGGCATTAAAAAAAGCATTCTTGATAAGATTGAAAGGGGTGGAAGGATGACTATGTGAAACTGGTAATTGTGGAGGTGCACAATTAAGCTCCCACTGCTCTTTTCTCTCAGACATGAGGAAGATAAAAGGCAGGGAGGGGGAAACACATTCAGAGAGGTAGGGAAGCAAACAGATGAAAAGGTGGATAAAGATAGAGGGACTAATACTGTATGTACATATGAAAGCAGTAACAATAATGAGAAGAGGCAAAGAGAGGTAGGCAAATGTAACTTTTCCCTTCCATACAAATAATTAGAGAAAACAGTTCTACTGATATAAAAAGGAGAGGGAAAACTTCCAAACACAGCTAGAAGGTTATGGAAACCTACCCACTCCATTACCTCCAGGCATTCTATGTTGGGACTGAGTTACTGCTCTTCTCTACTCTCTTTATAGAAAAAAATCTGTCATACAATTTCATCTATTAACTTGGACAGAATAACTTTTTTTAAATAAGTGGGAAGGGCATGGCAGGTTATATTTAATCAAGAATCCTACTACCTCAATGATGCAGATGGGGGCTTCACTTGATTTTGGGCAAGATAGGGCAATTTTTTTAAAAAAAAAATCTTAATGAAAATCTATCAATTTATTCCATAGTTACATATTGGGAAGGGAAAAGAACCATCACTGCTGAAAATCAGCCGGGGATGAAACCCACTTCTCACAAGAACCCCTGACACATTCAAGGATGAATTTCTATCGTCCCACCCACCAGTTTTTTTACCCTGATGGATAGAAATGGTCTCACTGGTGTTTCTGTGCAGTGATGGGGAAAGCCAACCCAGGCCAACTACATAGGAGGTTATTAAAACCATTTGTTTCTATATTAATACAAAATCAGAACAGCAGCATTCCTGAAGTTGGTGTTGGACCTCCATTTTCATGATTTTCAATCTTTGGCAATGCTGACTAAGTAGTATAGAAGCTGGAATCCAATAAAGCTTGATGGTACTAGTTTGGAGAATATTGGTTCTTCCATAATGATCCAATGGTATTTATCTTTTTAATAATTTGAACAATGCCAATCTATATTACTTCAATGTACAGCAAAAACAAAAAAATAACACATCAGAAATAGAAAAGATTTTCTCAACACCATACTTGTAAGAGAAGATGCCGGGCCTTGGCTCTCTGCCAAACAAGGAATCAATAGACACAGACAGCCCAGTACTAGTCAAGGATACTAAAATATTCTGTATGAAATGAAATTTCAGAGCTTTCTCAAGAAAAGAATAGAAATATATTCCATTCAACAAAGTCTTCTTAATTTTAAAATCATATTACTTGTAGCACTCCAACCATTCATTTTTTAATTTATTTTTTGTTATCAAAGACAATGTCCAGAAACAGTACTAAAGAATCAGTTCATGGCATAGTTTTACAAAAATTTCTACCAGACAATTATTGTATAGTGGGATGTATTTTTTAATTAATGATGAGGTGAATTAATCAATGAAATTGCTAGCAAAAAATCCTGTAAAGAAATACGTATTCTGATTGTTTAAATCTGTTGGTTGGAGCATGTTGAGTGGTCATAACAACATCAGTGAAAGGCAAGCATAATTCTTGCCCATCAGGAGAATGAGACATGGCTCTTCTAAAATGTCACTGATCTTTCAGAAAGAGGCACCATATTTTATATTCTGCACATACAAAATATGCTCATGTCACTTAAATTACATAATGCAGCAGTGTTAAAAGTCTTATAGTTTATTAATGGCAAAGAACTGAGCCCAAAATTCATATATGATTCATGGGAGGAACATATTCTCAGAAAGACAAAGAGTATAAAACAATAGTTCCTGTTGAATGTGTTATCAGTGTGCATGTGTGCAGTGTGCATATAACAAAGTTCAAACAGTGCCCTATCAAATTGTTCCAAGCTGTGCATCCAGTCTGAACAGTAAAAGGCTTTCATTTTAACCATATGTTAAATTGCAAATTCACATCCTACAAAAGTCAACAATATGGTTGGTTGTAATAGTTCAAAGTAAAAGTTGCTATGAATTATTTTGCTTGCCTTTATTTGTCAGCCTCTTCATATATGGGATACTTGACTGTCTCAATTTTCTCTTTTACTTTATAGGAAGGGTATAAACCTGTTCTCCCTAATTTTCTATTGATGCCTTTGGAATAGCCATCCCAGTGGTTTCCAGCAACACCAATTATATCTCCAGCTTCCATAGGAATTTCATCAGCAGTTCGAGGGTGATGAGCATAAATTGCAATCTGGTTGTGGGCATTCTGTCCCCCAAAATAATAAATATCATCCAAAGAATGAAAATAGGCAGATGCATCAGGATGTAATGTCTGCATGATTTCATAAGCAACTCGACAAACCTAGAAAAATAAAGAAAAAATATTGTCAGGTTGGTATTATTTAGCATCTGCCAATTGATTAAACATATCTAAAAGAAATGTATATTATTAGACTTTTCTTGTGTTTATTCTTAACACATATTCAATAATATAATGGAATGCAACTCTCCTTACTCTTTTACAGGTGGCCTTCGACTTGCAACCGTTTATTTAGTGACCATTTGAAGTTACAATGGCACTGAAAAAAGAGACTTATGACTGTTTTTTATGCCTATGACTGTTGCAGCATCCCCATGGGCACATGGTCAAAATTTGGGCACTTGGCAATTGGCGTGTATTTATGACGTTTGCCATATCCTGGGGTCATGTGATCACCTTTTGCAACATTATGACAAGGAAAGTCAATGGGGAAGCCAGATTCATTAACAACCATGTTGCTAACTGAACAATGGCAATGATTCACTTAACAACTGTGGCAAGAAAGGTGGGGCAAAACTCACTTAACTGACTTATTTAACAATGGAAATTTTGGGCTCAATTGTGGTCGAGGACTGTCTGTACTATATTTTATAATGTACAAAATCCAAACAATTCCAATCCTGAAACAGTCATCTAATGTGTCTTCTCTTTCAGCTACTATTTTAGGCGATATTGTTTGACTGTTTTCAAACCATTCTACTTGTTAATGGTTTGGGGGGGGGTCTGCAAAATGTGGTATGAATGCACAAAATATAAAGCATCACTATCACATCTTATTTTTTTTTAGAAAGTTTGCCTTGTCATAATCCACCTCTAATTTATTAAGAATGGATGTTTTCCCGCAAATAGTAATGATTACATTTTCAGTGATGACTTAAGTCACAGCGCTCCACACTTTATAGGCTATAAGGCTGATATAGTTCCCTACTGATTTTTTTTATAATCTTTCAAAACTCTGCTTCCACAAAATTAGCACATATCCTTCATTAAACCCTTCAGAGAGTTAATAGAGCCTACAGAATCTTTATCACATGGTTCTATTGGATCAAGTTCAGATCGTTGATCGTTGTCAATTCCTCAGAATTGACTCAAGGGACTTAGACCTCTGCTCTTTGTACCTGAGATCTTGCATGAAAGGTATATTTTTCAGTAACTCCAAAGCTGTCAGGATGACGTGCAAGACAAATGGTTCTATAGCTTCCACTTGAATATACTCAGTAAAGGAGAGTCCATTATTTCTCAACATAACTGCTGGCTCCACTGCTGAGCTACTCTATAAGGAAATTTTTGTAACATTTAGTTGAAATCTGTTTTCCTGTAACTTAAATGAATTATTCTGTCTTGCATTCTGAAATGAGAGAGAACATGTCTTGACAACCTATGTAAATTCTTTCAAGATATTAGAAGGGTTCTATCATATTACATCAACACCTGACCCTCAATTGTGTTTTCTCATGACTAAGCTTCCTTCAATCTTTCTTCATAGGGCTGAGTTCCAATTTCTCCTAAACCTGTTTTAAATAATATAATCTAATTTGTGGTGATTGGGAGGAAAAAGAAGACTTCTCATTACAGCGTTATTAATGTGAGCTAATGTCACAATGTATTAGCTGAAATGCATCTTTGCATTTAGTATTTTACAAAATACTAAGTATTTTACAAATAACTGGCAACTCCAAATCTCAACCAACAAATGCTCTGTCCTACACATTGGCAAAAAGAATCAGATCACTAAATACAAGCTGAATGGACACGACCTTGCAGACGACCCTCACTCTGTCAAAGACCTTGGAGTACTCATATCTAATGATCTAAGTGCCAAAGCCCACTGTAACAACATCGCCAAAAAGGCATTAAGAGTTGTAAACCTAATCTTACGTAGCTTCTTCTCCGGTAATATTACACTATTAACCAGAGCATACAAAACATTTGCCAGACCAATCCTTGAATACAGCTCATCTGTCTGGAACCCACACTGCATATCAGACATTAATACAATAGAGCATGTCCAGAGATATTTTACGAGAAGAGTCCTCCACTCCTCTGCGCGCAAAAGAATACCTTACGCCACCAGAGTTGAAATTCTGGGCTTAGAAAAGTTAGAACTACATCACCTTCGGCATGACCTAAGCGTAGCTCATAAAATTGTCTGCTACAACCTCCAATATTTTAATTGAATCTATGAATATTCATGGTTATTGTGTCTCCTCTTGAGTGGGCACGCACAAATAACTAAATCATTGTGGTATGCAAATGAGATCCTAAGGTGACACTTTCTCTCCGTCTCCGTTACAAAAAACTGCAGTATTTTGATTTCTTTTATTATTTATGCAACCCTTCCCGTTTATTTTTCAGATTTAACAAATGCACAGGCAAAAACAGTTATTAGGTTTTTCATCATTTTCAAGCCTGGAGAAAGCTTAAATAAATAAATAAAAGAAAAGAAAAGAAAAGAAAAGAAAAGAGTAAGGGCAAAGAATACAATATGGATATGAATTTGGGGATGCATTTTAAACCTTTCCATTCCAGTCATGGTCTAGATAAGTGCTTGTCAACCTCAGAAATTTTAAGATGCATACAGGTAGTCAATCCTTGACTTACAACCTCAATTGAGCCCAACATTTCTGTTGCTAAGTGAGACATTTGTTAAGTGAATTTTGCCCCATTTTACGACTCTTCTTGCTACAATTGTTAAGTGAATCACTGCAGTTTTTAAGTTAGTAACACAATTGTTAAGTGAATCTGGCTTCCCCATTGACTTTGCTTGTCAGAAGGTCACAAAAGGTGATCACATGACCCTGGGACACTGCAACCGTCATAAATATGAGTCAATTGCCAAGCATCCGAATTTTGATCAGGTGATCATGATGCTGCTGCAATGGCTGTAAATGTGAAAAGTGGTCATAAGTAACTTTTTTCAGTGCCATTGTAACTTTGAACAGTCACTAAATGAACTATTGTAAGTTGAGAACTACCTGTACTGGTTGGGAAAGTGTGGGAGTTGAAGTTCATATCTTAAAATTGCTGATGTTGAGAAGCACTGCTCTACATAAAAATGCCTCTCTTTCCCTAACTCTACTTTGAAGTAAAGTTTGTAATGGATTCTAATGAGGTAATTTTCTTTGCCCTGCTTAAGTAACAGCTCTAGATGTTTATTCCTCTTCAGGATCATGGGAAAGAGAAAATAGGTTAAAATTCTTCTGATTGCTGTCATCTTTACTGAATCATGCACCTACTCTATTTTAATTGTAAAATTTTAGGCTGATCTGAAGTCTACCACCTACTGTTTGAGGAACCCATGCTGCCAGTCCATCTTTCAGCCAGTTATGTCTGAGATCACTTTAATTTACACTGTACCATAACACACGAAAACAACATTTGGCTGTTTTTGAGCAGATCCAAACTGTATTGTTTTTTCTGATACCATGTTAAGGTACAGAGCAAGTTTTGTCTACTGGTTAAGTCCAGATATCAGGCCTTGGGAGACCATGAGTTCTAGCCCTGCCTTAGATACAAAGCCAGCTGGGTGACTTTGGACTAGTCATGTACTCTCAACCCTAGGAAGGAGACAATGGCAAACCACTTCCAAAAAGCCTTGTCAAGAAAACTGCAAGGATTAGTCCAGGCAGTCACCAGGACTCAAAAAGTTAACTTAAAGGCATGCACGCACACACACACAAACACATACATGTGTGGGTATGATGGAATTTAAAGGCAGGATCCAGAACAGAGGAAGAGATCTGATTGTGCAGTAGGACTTTTCTCACTTTCCCCCCTAACTACGCTTGTTTTATTCCTGATGCTTGAGGATCAAAGGATTTTCTACTAGGATGTAGCACTAGTGAGCTTTCACTGTTTCTAATAGGTTATTTAAGCACACTTTCCAGAAATAATGCAAAACAACAATAACCCCATATGTTATTCCTGAGTGAGAGTATTAAGGTTTTAAAAGTCAGGAAAAAAAGAATCAAGAAATACATCATTTATGCAGGAAGTTAATTGATATTGTGCCAGAGACTGTGATAGATGGGGAACATCTTCTTGCTATTAAGGAAGTTTTAAATCTATTACATTACAGTTGTTACAATTAAGCATTTGTCATTGGGCCTACAGAAAATTGTGTGATTTAGGAAATCAAATATGTATTCTAGCTTTGTTGAAAGAAAAACTGGAAGTCTGTCTGGCTAAGATTCAAACCTCATACAGAGGCAGACTAAGAGTTGGGAGGATAGGAAGAAAACCCAGAACACAGTGAACTAAAGAGCTAGGAACTAAGAGACAAGGAGGCTGAAAGAAAGACAGAATTGAATCAAGAGTGCTCAGTCCACCCCAGCAAACAAGATATAAAACCTGCTATCAACTATTTTGGCAATAATACTTCTATAACGTTCACAGTGAAGCATTATTTTTCAAAAGATAAAATGTTTAAATAATGTGTTTATAGTCAATGGGTAATTTAATTGAAATTTGATAAATAAAAAAAATAAAAACTGGCATTTCAAAACAGATATGTAATTGTCGTGTAGATAAAAAAATTGGTAGTCGGTGACTACTGACTATGCTTCAGAATGAATTCCTTTTAAGAACAAAATCAATGAATTGTTTGGTAATATAGTACAGTTTTATTTAGTGTACTTAGAGATATCTAGGACTAGTGAACACAATGTTTCTAGCATATCATCCATAGTATTCAATAAAGGAAACACTTCTATGTTGTTATCATCTGGAGTTGGGTAATACACTTTTAAGAGATACATAATCCATTAATTAAAATGATGCCTTTAGTACTTTAGATTCAAAAGCAAAAAGTGCTTCACAATTCAAACGTAATACTTGACTGCAGCTCCCTTTACCAGATTCATGGAGTGTGCAATCTCAGGGAAATATATATTTGGTTTTAAGAAAGTGTAGCCAGGTATTAACATTCATGGTCTGAAGCATATTTTTGCCCTTGATTATGAAACACCAATCCAATAATATCTAAAGGCCTCTAAACTAGTAGCCATTACTAATAGTTAAACTATTAGCCATTTTGCAGCAATACCGCAGATATAAAATGCATTAAGAAATATTTCATTTTGTTTGTTTGACCCAAACTACAGCAAAATAACAGTGTTTTACTGATGCTAAAATATTAAAATTCTACTTATTCTTTCCAATTTCCATGATTAGTTGGAAAAAGAACCTTTCAACTGATTTACATTTATTTGCAAAGGATATGTTTTCTTCTACACAGAATGTTTAAAATACTGATTTATTGGTAATTCTATTATGTATTACTATTATTAATTTAAAACTATCTCGTAAGCCTCTGGTATTTTATATGTGTGTGTGCTATGGATTTCTAATTTGCCTCAAGTTTTGGAACAGGAATTAGCTTACCTGTGAAGAAAAAGTGCACACAAGGAAGTCTGCCTGAGACAAGAAGTGTATATCCAAAATAACACCCCGCAGAGAATTTTCAGTGTATCGATTATGAAGACCCGCTGACCATGATATGGAATTGTCACTTATGAATTCATAGTTTGGGTATCTGAAAAAAATGTATCACAACATCACGCTTTTGTTTTCTTTTGGGAACAGTGTAGTATCTCTGCACAATTTATGAATTAAGTCTGAATTCTTGTTCTGAACTGACACTTAGGAATAATAAGGAAGATCACGTAAGTTATTGGTACAAATTTTACTAACAAATGGAAAACTGACTGTATTTTGTAAGAAGTAAAAACTACTTGTATCTGAAGCTTTTTATACCATCAATCTTGGCAGCCTTTTATACAATCAATCATGGTACCTTTCTGCTGAAAATGAAAACTACAGCTGTATACCATTAATATGCATATTAGATGCTACTTGTCATTTACCAGCAAGGAAACAATCAGTACAATAACATGGATGGGAGGGGGGGAATCCCTGAAATTAAATCCAGAAAAGGAAAAGCCTTTGGTCAACAGGAAACTTGATGCAGGTACTGCAACCAAGTGTGTTCTTTATAGGTTTGCCCTTCCTCCATAAGGGCTACTGGTAAGAAAGGAGACTTTTAAAGTTGAAAACTATGCTTTCTCAACTTCTATAAGGAGAGAATGCAAAGATGAATCCGCAAGAAATTGAGTAGAAATGTGAAATCCAGTAATTAACAGTCAAACTGCTCAGATGAACTTATTGTGGACGAAAGTATCTGAAGATAACTCTCCTCAAACCAAAAGAAAATAGTGTAATTGGCTTCCTTCCAAACAGGAAGTAAAACTGTAACAATGTCCAAATATGGATTAATTGGAAATCGCAGTCAGAGTATAGCAAATTGTTCTGCCAAGTAGTATAAGAACAGAAAAAGGACTAGTTAATTCAGCTCTTTGTTCAATTTTCTCTCTAGCATTATATCCTAGTTCCTAATATTTTCCCAGCAGTTTTCATCTTGAGTAGCCACCAGCTTTTCTTACATCTGCATCTAGGGATAAATAGTTGTTGTTTTTTATCCTTCTTGAGTAGGAACCATTAAGTAGAAAATCAGGGCTATAAGTCTGATTTTTCCTTACAAGTTTAATGTGTAACTGAACATCACTAAGTGATTTACATTGTGATGCATCAATTGAAGTTGGAGAATGATGGGGGACAATGGTTTTTATAAGTGTGATTGAGATAGAGATAGGATTCCAGCAGAAATTAAACATAATGAACTGGATTGAGAAGACAAAGAAACTTTTCATGCCAGGGAAGATGTATTCTTGTGGTCTAATCCTCCAGTGGAAAAAATTTACACCATGGGAGCAAGAACACTATGTGGAGGAAATTTTTAATGTAAATAATGATATTTTGTCTACCCTCAATCCTAACCCCAAAAAAAGTTTGGATATGATTTCAAATAATGTTGAGATAAATTTGCTGAAATTTGGAAAAGTCCTGAAACAAGATGGTAATATTGAATAAACCATATTGTTTAAATATGGATCTGCACCATGTAAAACCACTTTTGCAGCAACTGTGAACCAGGATGCCTTACTTGGATTTTGCCTCTTGCAATAGCGAAGGATCATCTGTAGCCAAATAGACTCGCTTTTTGTCAATATGCTTTCTCCGGGAAAGAAGTTGGAAACGTTCTTCAACATGTGCCATGTATTCTTCAATTGGATGAAATGCTGCTTCTGTTCCCACTTTGTCTGTTCTACGGACGTGAATACTGGAAAATAACAGGAAACTTGGCATTTCTCTTAGACAACTCTTATTAATTCAGAACAAAGAGTCTGTGGCAATTCAAGGACCCTCTCCTATAAGAGTCAGCAGGCCCTAAGGTTTAGAGAACTGCCAAAAATCTTTCCTTTCCTCAACCAGCAAGATGTGAGTAACAACTCAATCTAGACTACTCCTTTTGACAGAATAAAATTCCATAGACTGTTCTGTGTATGGGTCTGCATGTATCTGCATTTTTTTTTAAAAAAACCCAGATATCTCAAACGTTCATATTAAGAAAATGCATTTTTTTAAATCTCTTAGGATGGTAAAAGTTCATTCTAAGATAAAAGGCAGATGAAAACAATTGTACTTCATTATGTCAGACAGTTTATACCAAACAAATGGAAATATTACAAAGTCAGAAAACTTTTAGCTAAGCAAATTTAAATGAGAAATGTAATTGAAATGTGTAAGTTTCAAAAATTCTTTTCTCTCACTGCAATATCAGAATTAAAAACATGAAAACCCCAAATAAAATTGATTAGGTTAGGTTGTAAAGAAAGTATTTATTCATATATAAAAATCATCAATTTGTGAAATTCATTGCTGCAAGATAGATTAATTGCTATAGCTTTTAAGACTATTTTGACTTATTTTAAAAAAACAAATATTTTTAATTTATTTATTAGATTTATGTGCAGCTCCATCTCATCCATAAGTGACTCTATTTCAATTATGTTGAAAATGACAGCTTCCACTTTTTACAAGTGGAAGAGAAAATGTAGCCGTTTAGCGATATATTTCCCAGAAAATTTAGTGGAGTCAAGAAAATTAAAGAAATATTCAATCTAGGGATTATAGGCATTTACTTATGAGCTGAAACATAAATCATTCAAAATATGCAATTAGATCCCTATGTGATTTATAAAAAATAATGCAATGTCCTTTATTTGATAATGATTAGCTCGTAAACAACAGCCTACAGTTCTAAAAAATGGGCATCAAATAGAAATTTCAAAAATCCAATTCATAGTTCTTAAATGATTAAACTGGCTACATCCTAGATCTGTCAACAAGCATAAATACTGATAAGTAGGTGCTTCCGATAACTAAGATCATATAGTTCTACTAGTTTGTATACCATTTCTAAGAAAACAATTTAAAAACAAAGATTAGACACTTGGATGTTGCTAAGAATTATTTCCTAAATAATTTGAAAGGCCAATAATTTATTGCCTATACTATCAGAAAGCCATAAAATATAACTTTCTTAACTTTTAAACAATTTTTTTCTGAACTTTCTCAAAAGTAAATCCTACTGATTTCAATGGAAATAAACATGAGTGGGTTTATGACAGTCTTAATAATCTAATAAAACACTTACCCAACAATTGGATGTTTAAAACCAAGTTTTCTTGTGGCTTCTTCTATCTCTTTTTCTAACAAAGGCTGTGGACGAATCAGGTATTTGACAAACTGTGAGACCCACCATACTGGAGGATCCCCGTGGACGCGAATTAGTCTATCAGCCAGATCTTCTGGAATTGCCAGTGGCAAATATGGAGGCCGTGGATGTAGACTGTCAACTATGGGCAATTCTATTACTTGAACATTTTTGTCATTCATTTCACCTGGAAAAGATATGGTTATGATAAAATATTTCAGAAATAGGTGGTTTTACCAATTTTATTAAAATATAGAAAATACATTGTTTTTAAATATAAGTTGTAGCTTTCTGACTGAGATTGAGTATCCATTTCAATAATTGTTTTGACTGCAGCAACTGCACAAATGCAAAAGTTACCAATAGACTGAACAGAAATTTTACATTAGGTATAGCCAACCCATAGTCCTGGACAGCTAGTAATGAGCCCCCACAAGATAATAAAATTATTTTAAAATAAAGGAAGTTTGACTGTTATATACATTAACTATATTATGTATTTTATATGCATCCAAGACAATTCCTCTTCACTCAATATGGCCCAGGCAAGTCAAAAGGTTGGACAACCATACTTTAGATTCTTTTGCAAGAAATATCATGGATTGATAAAAATGAATTGCCATAGTCACTAATTCACCTCTGCCCACTACAGGTAGTCTTCAACTTACCACCGGTCGTTTAATGATGATTTGGAATTACAACAGACTGGAAAAGTGACTTATAACTCATTCTTAAAATTGCAATACTCGCACCACCTCCATGGTCACATGACTATAATTTGAGTGCTTGGCAAGCAGCTTGCATTTATGACCAGTTACAACACCCTGTAATCACCTGATTGAGATCTGCAACCTATGCAGGCAGCTTATGACAAACAAAGTCAATGGGGGAACCCAGATTCATTAACAACCATGTGATTTACTTAATGACCATGGTAAAAATAATCATAAAATCAGGACTGGACACATGATGATGATTTGCTTAATGACTGCATTGCTTAGCAAACAAAATTCCAGTCCCAATTGTGGTTGTAAATCGAGTACTAGTTGTACATAAAGTATTAAAATGCATAAAATATCTATAAAAAATATAGCTAGGAAAAAGCTAAAGCTTGTAACAACAGAACTTGAATTATGTTCCTTAAATTCTAGTATTTGTTGCTAAAACTTTCATAATACATACCGGTATATGCTATTATTTTTACATCAAACAGAGTATCATTTATTCTAGCTTTTGCAAAGTTTGGGTGCAATAAACAAGCCTCATGATACTGGATACATTTCCAGAAAGGGGTGTGTGTGTGTGAAATAAGAAACAAAAGAGAAAGGAATTGAGGAGTAAAGATAGTAGAAATTCTCAGCATTTTCCCCATTCTCTTCCCAATTTCTCTATCTAAATATATAGGCATTATAAACTGACATACTTTCTTCCATTCCCTTTCTGTGTTTCTATCATATATAAAATTTGCTAAGTGCAAAGTGGGAAAACCTGAAGTAGGATTTTACTAAATTAGGATCAAAGACCCAAAAAGTTAAATACAGATTTAAAGTAAAAGTTAAATCTCCCTTCCTTCCCAAAAGCATTGACAAAAATGGTTTGTCAATAGCTTTTTCCCCACAATGTTTTGATGTTTTGACTTGGTAATCTAGTTTACAGCCCTGGGATTTCCTGCTAGATTCCAATACAAGTATAATTCAGGTCTGCATCTGTTTAGCTTTTCAAGATCAATCAAGATCAGCTGGATACTGCAACTGGTTGTGACCAGGCTTAGAAAATCTATCTATCTATCTATATAAAAGCCAAATACCACTCACTCATCACGAAATTGAAACTTGGCACGTATGTTCCACTTGGCTTCTAGGTGCTCGCTAAGAAAGGATTTTTCGAAATGACCATCAGATCATTAGTATTTCTTATACAGTATTATATTAATTAACACGTTCTGATGCTAAGGAGTTAGACGTTCTACTCCCCCTCCCCATCTGAAAAGAACTCTGTTCCAACTGCCAGTTGCCTTATATTAACACGCTCTGCTACCCCTTCGCTAAACCGGGCATGGCCAGCATGTGACTCATCCAGCCTGCGGGCTGGAAGTTTAGACATTCTACTCCCCCTCCCCACCTGAAAAGAACTCTGTTCCAACTGCCAGTTGCCTTATATTAACACGCTCCGATGCTAAGGAGTTACACGTTCTACATAAATGTTCAAGCTTTAGGTGTCAATGTATCAAGCCTGATCGTAACTACTCATTAATTTTCAAGCTTTAACTGTCAATTTATCAAGCCCGATCACATAGTTTCATAGCGAAGCACGGGTATCCAGCTACTAGTAACTAATAAAATCAATGAGGCTTAAATTAGACATGATTCACTTGATGTTAGTGCTATTTCAGCAGGATTAATCCCATATCCAACTGAATATACTTGCTCTTATCTTAAGTAAAGCATCAGTTTAATATTGTAATTTTAATTAAGACACACATGGAAATTCAAAGCACTTCTCAATTCATAAATGCATTTTAAAAAGGAGAAAATCTATGAACAGAACTGTCACAATGAGGAGAGATACAATTACAGCAACCTCACTTCTTCAATTCCAGTTTGTATTATAATAGGAACTATCTTCCATTATTTCTCCAAATTTACTTGATAATCTGAACACATAATCTTTATCTAGAAGGTTCTATATTGTTGATGCTTGGAGACTGCAATGGTCTATAAATAATAATAATCTCGAAAAATAATCTAATAATAATAATAATCTAGAAACAGATTTTCTGAGAAACTTTATTCCCAAACCATGAGCAACATTTGCCTCATTTCCTGAAAGGGGGGGAGTTAAGGAATGATATAAATACTTTAAACCTTTTACGCTTACAGACACTTTTTCAAACCGAAAGCGATAACCCTTGAGCAGTATGCCAAAACCTACACTCCAAAAGATAGGCAGGACACAGATATCAACTAAATTTGATAGAATCTAATATAAATTGTAAATTAAATTTGATTAAATAAAATTTAATATTATTTTCTTTGTATTTTCCTCTTCTGTCACATTATAAAGTACATAGTTGAAGCAATGCCTGGAGGACCACACCAAAGCCTTTTAGCAGCCACAGGTAACTGTAGAGCCTTAGACCAATTGTCCATGGCATAGGATGAAATCGATGGACTGTGAGACGAATCTGGTCCTTACCTACTTTCTGTTAATTTGCAATTTTCACCAGTTAACTTCAACACTGCAAACAGATATCTCTTTCATTGCATCTTCCTTTGTTTTTACCTTTCTCTCAAAAGAGACTGAACAGAGGAATGACATAGTGGCTGTTATTAATATATTAAAGGTAAAGGTTAAGGTTTCCCTTTTCCAGTCGTATCCAATTCTAGGGGATAGTGCTCATCCTCATTTCTTAGCTGAGGGAGCCAGCATTGTCCAAAGACATTTTCCGTGGTCATTGGCCAGCAAGTCTATACGCCATGGTGCACAGAACGCTGTTACCTTCCCACCAAAGTAGTACCTATTTATCTACTCATATTTGCATGCTTTCAAACTGCTAGATGGGCAGGAGCTAAGGCAAGTAACAGGAGCTCACCCCATCGCACGGCATTGGGTCTCGAACCCAGGCTGTCAGCTTTCTAGCTGACAAGCTCAGCATCTTTAACAGCTGAGCCATTGTGCCCCTGTCACTGTATTAATATTTTAATGTATTAGGCATGTCTTTAACCAGCAGAACAAAACTAAGCTTGTTGTCTCAATGTTAGGAAAGATAAAAAAAATGAGGAAGGAAGTGTGAGGCATCTATCAATAGATAGGAAACTTTTGCAAGGAAGAAGAGTAACCAATTCAATATAATTTGAAGGTCATCTAAACTTATGTATAAAGCCTTGCCAGACTTCCCTAATCCAATTGGAAATTTTCTAAATGCATCTCGCATTGCCTATTTTTCTCCTTTCACTTTTTAGGAGAGACAACAGATGACAGAGGTATAGAAAGGAAAGGAAGAAAGAGACCACTTGAAGAAAATTTTGAAAATGGGAATCACAGTGGCTGATAGATAACACAGACAGGAAACTTCATCAGATGAGCTAATTCTACTTTAATGTAACATTACATTAACAGTATCTTACAAGTTTGAAAGTAATTTCCTCTCCATCCCTTTTACAGTCCAAGAAATTAGGGAAGGTTTAAGAGATGCTTGTCCCACCCACATTCTTGCTGTGGATAAGTTGCCTTTTATCTGACCATTGCTTGGCTGCTCTTTACTCTGTTTCCCAAGGTCATTTTCACATACCATTACAGTATCTCAGTTACACCAATTCCTTACGATACACAAAGCGACTCACTTGAATGCCAATGTTACCTATTCCAAATATGCCTGTGCCCAGCTGTTTCAGTAGATAATTATTTCAAGTTATGGTTTAAGTCCTTCTTACATTTGGGTTCCATTAGATTATAATTAATATCCAAATAAGTTTTTCTTATATGGTAAGAAAATTTGATTATTTTAAAATCAATATAAAATGCTTCCTGACCATAATATATATTCATATGTTACCACAAACTATGTGATATAACTGCACAATTATAACATTAGTACATTTTTGCAATTAATCTGAACTAATACAGAATAATAGAGCTGGAGGGTCCTTGGAGGTCTTCTAGACCAACCTTCTCCACAGGCAGAAGATCCTATACCATTCCAGACAAATGTCTGTCCAATCTCTTCCTAAAATCTCCAGTGATGGCACACCAACAATCTTTGGAGGCAAACCTGATTGATTTCTCCTTAGTTCTAGGTTGAATCTCTGCTTGATAGGTTTCCATCCATAACTTATTGTCCTGCCCTCAGGTCTTCCCCCTCTTCTCTGTGATAGCCCCTCAAATATTGGAACTGCTATCATGTCACCCCTATTCCTTCTTTTCATTAGACCAGACATATCCAGTTCCTATAACTGTTCATCATATGGTTTAGCCTCTAGTTCCCTTATTGTCTGTGTTGCTCTTCTCTGCACCCTTTCTAGAATCTCAATATCTTTTTTGTATCGTGGTGACCAACACTGTAGTATAAAAGCAGTATTCCAAATGTGGTTTACCAAAGCAGTACTAACACTTCACATGACCTTGATACCATCCCGCAGACTTGGACAGTATTGGCTTTTTTGGAAGCTGCAGCACATTGCTGGCTCATATTTAAGTGGTCGTCTACTAGGACTCTAGATTCCTCTCACAATTACTGCTGTTGAGCCACGTACCATCTATTCTATATCTTTGCATTTGGTTTTTCTTACCTAAGTGTAACACCTTACTTTTCTCACCACTGAATTGCATTTTGTTGGATAGGGCCCAGTGTTCAGGTATGTCAAGATCCTTCTGAATCCTGAACCTATCTTCTAAAGTGTTGACTATTCTCCCACCTTGGTGTTGTTTGCAAAGAGTTCCTCTTTGTGTCTAAAGCAGGGCTAAAAGTCACTGTCCCCCACTTTTATGCCTGGTGCCTTAATTACTACACTAAAATGGATCTCATATACACAATCTACATTTTTAAAAGCCAAAGTCAATTGGATAGCAATATTTCTGTGTATCAAGGCTAAAAAAATTCAAGAATGTCTGAAAAATTAGAATAGTTGGAACATGTGGTCCTACAGTGATATTTTAAAAAAATGAAAAGTCAGCTTGACCACTGATTAAACACAAAATTTTATCAATTATCTACTCAATTAATATTGACTAATCATCATGAACAAGTATTCAGTTTCTTTTCAAAGAATAACGAATACTAATTTTAAAATGTTCTATCCTCTTGATATTTAAGTGCAATCATTCCATTTATCATTTTAAACTTCGTTTAGATTGCTTTAATAAGACTACTAATACATTTTTCTTTCTTGCTGCATATATAAGCTTGTATGTGTCTTTGATCATGTTTTTCAATCAGTGAAAACTTGTTTGTCTCTTTAACAGTGATTCTATACAAATCTACAGCTTGGAACATTAGCCAAACCTTAATATACTTGTTATACAATCATATTGTGAAACAACCGGCTGCTTAGCAAAATTGCAGGCATTTATGCTGCTTTCTTTCCAACCCTTTAAGCCAGGGGTGTCAAACTCACGACAACATGTTGTCGTCATGTGACGAATTGCAACTTTTTCCTCTTCGCTAAACCGGGGGTGGGCGTGGCCAGCACATGACACATCTGGACCGTGGGCCGCAAGTTTGATACCCCTGCTTTAAGTCCTTCCTCCAATGTCAGCACAGCAAATTGTCTATAAAGCTGAAACCTTGACACAGGAGTAGGAAGATACACATGTTTTGGAGCTCTTTAGCTACAAGCAATCGGAGTACAGCAACCAAGTGAAAGAAGGTGTCTTCCTTCAGAAGGAGTGGCTAGTTCAACAGAGAGGAAAAGAAGTACAGTATAGCAGCCTCGCAAGATAAAGCACAATATAAACAAGGTGCAAGAGCTCTTCTTCCTGGTCATTAACACAAAAAGAAGAAGAAATCTCAAGAGAAAAGGGAGTTAAAACAAAACAGGCTTAAAAAGAAAAGGTGATGCCTAGTAGTAATAGTACAGAGCATAGTGTATTGGTAATTGTAATAGAGTAATTCTGTAGGTAATAGAGTTATAGGTAATAGTCTAAACATTGTCATAGAAATAGCAATTGAAGAGTAATAAAATATTGTAATAGTAATTATCATAGTAATAGTGTAGAGATGGCAACAGAATATAGGAAATACTTATATCACTTTTGTTTGTTTTTATAAAATACAATATCTCCCCTTTCCTTATAGAAACCACCTGTCCAGGGTGCAGTTCTTTTGTGTGTCTTGTCATGCCCCCGTCGGAGTCTGACTCTGTGGCAGAAGATGAGCTGGAACAAGAACTGACAGCGAGTGAGAGGGCAGCTCTGTTGGCCTTGGAGGAAACTGGGGAAGGGCAGAGTGAGTCCAGGCAAGGCTGTTCGGAATTAGCAAGGCCTGCAGGCAGGGAGGAACAGAGCTCAGCCGAGGAGCATGAACCACCCCCTTCTGATGCAAGGGCTTTGAGAGTGCAGAGGAGGCGGGATCAGCTCAGACGGAGGCTGCCACTCATGAGGAGAGTGCCCCGCCCAGCTTCACCAGGCACACCTGGGGAATGAGACTTAAGGAGACGCTGTGGGGAGGGGCATTTGTCGGGAACAAATGCTGAGTTCCTGGAGTGTTGTGTGCCGATGTTTGAACTTGCCAAGAATCCTTGCATTCCTGTGTGGCGTTCTGGACTGATTATCTGGATCTTTTGCTCCCTGAACTCCTTGCTTTGTTCTTGTTTTGCTAAATAAATTTGGGATTTATTGCCGTGCAGCCTTGATGCAGACAGCGCTGGGCGTGACTAATTGCGAACAGAGGCTGTTTGAGGTTTGTTTGGGGGAGATTTGGAGCACTAAAAGGGCTGGTTTGAACTGCCGGCTGTTTGTGTTCTCTCTGTGCCATGCCCTAGGTCATCACATGTCTCTTGAACCTAGGTCAATCCAGTTGGACATGGTTTAAAAAAACCCATGACACCGATACACCACCTTTCCTGACCTTCTGGCATCAAGACAGATGAATATTTAATTCTCATAGTGGGGATTGGATTGTGTGTATTATGACAGGAAGTACCATATACTTTCATTTAGATTTACTCCCAGATAAACAGTATACATACTGAGATTCAAGCTGAATTCCTTGAAAATACTAAACTGGGAGTTTTTAAACTATTGTGTTTTGAACACGTATCCGTAGTTTAGCTTGTTCAGAATGCTAAATCAAAGGATGCATAGTCTATGTCACATTAAGTCAGAAACTTTTGCAGATCTGCTGATCTTCCTTCAGGTTTGTTCGTTATGTATCTATCCTTCTTCAGATTACCATCTCTACCAATTTGCTAGAAACAGATACGTAACTGATTGGTCTGTAATTTCCTGGAAGTCCACAGAATCCCTTTTTAAAATTTGGTGTCACATTGCTACCCTTTAATTCTATTGGCTCTAAGCTTGATTTCAATGGCAAGTTTTGCTGTAAGGTCGCAGTTTCACATCTCAGCTGTTTAATAACCCTCTGGTAGATGCAATCAAGGTGTGAATTGTTACTTTATTCTCTTTCAAGATGTCTAAGAACATCTTCTCATTAACTCAATTTGCATTACTTGTTTCGTTTCCTTTCCTGAAAATTTCAGTACAGATTCACATATCTGTCATATACTTTTGTAGTAAAGACAGATGCAAAATTTTCATTAAGTCTGTCTGTAATTTCTGTATCATTCTTGAGCAATCCTTTCACTCCTTTATTGTCTAATTACACACCCATTTCCCCAGCTAGTTTTCTACTTTGAATAATTTAAGTTCTTATTGTTCTCCTTTATGGGTTGTTGTTTTTTTTTTTTTGCCATATACGCCTCAAATTCCTTATTTGCATTTATCATCATCATAGGCTTTTCCAGTCTGTGTTTGTGGATTTAAATTGACTTATTCTTTCACTGTGGAATATATTGTAGCTTTTAAACTGTTGCAAGGTACAGATATTTGGGACATGTAGAAATTTACTTTCTTCATCATACCCTGAGCATGAATATAACCAATCTATGTAAGGGTAACAAAAATCCTCTATTATTAAAATACACTTCTCTTGCATTTTTCCCTATTTTATTTCACTACCTCCAGATCATCCTTGGTATTTTGATCAGGAGGAAAGCGGCATATCTGCAAACACACACACACACACACACACACACAAAATCACATAGTATAACGTTTCTACTCAGAAATGATCGTATCTCCGTCAAGCTCTCCATATCAGCAGGTTTCTGATGTGCCAACTATATTTATATTTTCATTCACAACCAGTACTCTTAATTCCTCCATTTTGGTTTGGAAACTTTTTGTATTGCCATTGACTGATTTCCCACTTTAACTACAGAGTGAATGGATTCTTCTTTCCTCATTCCAAATCTTTTTCAGATGGATGACAATCTGAAGCAAATTAACGACACATGCCAAGAATAAACATTCAGAGGATACCCTTTTATTCAAGCATTTTAATACTCTTGGATAAACTTTTTGGCATTTATATAATGTTTTGCTATGTTCAAAGCACTTTTCATATCATACATGTCCTGACAGACAGCCTGCGTAGCCCACACCGCTGTGGTGGCTGCGCTTTGGGTAGAATGAGCAGTAATTCCCCTGGGTAACCGAAGATCCTGCAGTTCGTAGGCCTTTGCAATGGTAGACCTTAACCATCAACCCACGGTCGAAGGGGACACCCTGTTGCCCAACGTGGCTGGATGGAAAGCAATAAACAAGGACTCTGTCTTCCTTATGGTGGCAGTCCATTTGATGTATATGCGGAGGGCCCTCCTCACGTCCAAGGTGTGCCACCTTTTCTCTAAGGGATGGGTTGGTTCTGGGCAAAAGTTAGGTAGAATCAGCTCTTGCGCCCTGTGGAACCAAGAGTTCACCTTGGGGACGAAAGAGGGATCTAAACGCAAAACCACCCTATCCTTGTGAAAGACACACAAGTCCTTCCTTACAGACAGAGCGGCCAGCTCAGACACTCTCCTGGTCAATGTGATGGCCACAAGGAATGCCACTTTACAGGTAAGGTGGCGCAGGCTGGCCGACCGCAATGGCTCGTACGGAGCCCCATGAGTGAATTTAAGACTTTGGACAGGTCCCAGGTAGGGTACCTGTGCACTACCGGGAAACACAGGTTGGTAGCTCCCCGGAGATATCTACGAACCGTAGGATGCAAAGCGAGGGATTCCAGCCGCCCAAACGCCAACACTGAAGACAAAGCCGCCACCTGCCTCCTGATTGTATTAGGCAATAGCCCCCTATCCAGTTCATCCTGGAAGAACTCCAGGATTTGGGCTATGGAAGCGGCCATTAGTATAATGTCCGCCTTTGTACACCACCCGCAAAAGGTTCTCCAGGTGGCATCATAGATGCGGGTAGTGGAGGGACGTCTGGAAGCCTGGATCGTCCTAATGACCCTGGAGGAAAAATTGTCCCCACTCAGAACGCTCTGCTCAAGCGCCAGGCATTCAACTGGAACCACTGTGGGTCTGGGTGGACCAGAGCCCCCTGGCTGAGGGAGATTCAGTTCTGAGGGATCCTCCAGGGTTGTGCCACCGAAAGGTTTACCAGGTCTGCGAACCAAGGCCTCCTGGGCCAGTGGGGAGCTATGAGAAGGACTTCTGCCCTCTCTGCCAGGATCTTCCTGATCACCCGGAAAATGAGTGGCAGAGGGGGAAATGCATACAGCAGCCCTGGGGGCCACGGGCTGCGAAGGGCATTGGTTCCTTCTGCTCCCTGAGCCGCAAACCTGGCGTAAAACCTCAGTAGTTGGGCGTTGGCAGGGGTGGCAAACAGATCCAATTCCGGGAGGCAGAATACGTCCGTGATCTCCCGAAATATGGACGGGTGCAGGCGCCACTCCATGTGGTCGAGCGGAGCTCTGCTGAGCCAGCCCGCCTGTACGTTTGACACCCCAGATATATGCTCCGCCTTGATGGAGCACAAGTGTCTTTCCCCCCAGAGGCCCAGGCGTCTGGCCTCCTCCATGAGGGACCTTGAGCGGGTGCCGCCTTGGCGATTGATATGTGCCTTGGCGGCCACTTTGTCCATTAGTATCAGGAAGTGATGTCCTGAAATTGCCTGTTGGAAATGGCGAAGGGAGAGGTGGACCGCCCTGAGCTCCAGCCAATTGATGTTTCGGGCCCGGTCCTTTGTGCTCCACCACCCTTGAGCCATCTGCAAGTGGAGGTGAGCCCCCCAACCGAACAAGCTGGCATCTGTCGTTATTATAAGACGATCGGGCTCCCGGAACAAACTGCCCCTGCTGATAGCCGGGGACCTCCACCAGTCGAGGGACCGGGCGACCTCCTTCGGAACTCGTACCTTTGCCATCGAACTGCTCCTGCCCGACCTCTCGAAAGGTAAGAGAAACCATTGAAGATCTCTGGAGTGCAGGCGGGCCCATGGGACAATGGAGAAGCAGGACACCATTTTCCCCAGGAGTTGAGAGTACCGCTAAGGGTACAGTTCCCTCTCTCTGGACTCGACCGGCCAATTCCTGGAGGCTGGTCTGCTGCGCCTTGGATAGGTACACCGTGCACTCCACAGTATCTATGATTGCTCCCAGGTGGAGCAGGCGAGTGGATGGTAACAAATGGCTCTTCTCCAGATTTATGGAGAACCCGTGGTGTCTCAGAACCTGGACGGTGACCCCAAGATCCTCCCGTGCTTGATGTTCAGAGGACGATTGGATCAAGATGTCATCCAGATAACACTGGACACGCAAGGGCAGAGCCCGAAGGTGAGCTGCCAGGGCAGCCAATAATTTCGTAAATGCCCTGGGCGCTGACAATAGCCATGGCAGTGTATTGGTAGTGCCGACCGACAAATTGGAATCTAAGATACTGCCGGTGTAGAGGTAATATAGGCACATGCAGATATGCCTCTGTTAAATCAATGGATGTAAGGAAGTCGCCCTCTCTCACGCCCTCCAGAATAGTAAGAAGTGAATGCATTTTGAACCTCCAATAAACGATGTGGCGGTTAAGTCTTTTGAGGTCCAGAATAGCTCTCCATCCCCCCGAGGCCTTGGGAACAACAAAAAGAATCGAATAAAATCCCTGCCCATGCTGATCTTCAGGGACAGGCTGGATGGCATGGATATCCAGCAAGTGCTGGATAGCTGTCTCCGTGAGGATCCTTTTGGAATGGTCTTTGGAGACTGGGCATTAGATAAAAAACCTCGGGGGAATGGAGAGGAATTCGAGGGAGAGACCTGATCTTACTGTCTCTCTGACCCAAGCGTCCGAAGTGGACTCATCCCACCAGTCTGCAAAGTAGGCTAATCGCCCTCTGATGGGATACAAGGGTATGCATTCACTTGGGGCCGCGAAAGGCATGACTTCCTCGTCCTTGAAAGGGCCATTTTGACTTAAATGGCCGGCCTCTATCCGGCTGATCCTGCCTTTGCCTCTGCCTCTGGGTATAGAACCCTAGGGAGCGTTGGGATCCCACACCTGAGTCCACAGGACAAAAAGACGGCCAGCAGAAATAGGGGGAGGGGCGGAAGTCGGCCCGCCTGGAGAAAGAAGGCAACACCTTTCTCCAATTTTTAGACTCCACCAGCAAGGGGTTCAGAGTCTCCCCAAACAACTGTCCCCCTACAAAAGGGGTTGATGCTAGGCACCATTTGTGGCGAGCATCCACCTGCCAATATTTCAGCCAGATCAGACAGCAGGCCGCTACAGTAGAGCCAATGGATTTAGACGCAAATCTGGTGGAGTTGAGGGTCGCGTCTGCAGAGAATTGTACTGCAGCGATGAGCTTGTTGATGTCTTGTTGTAGTCGGACGTCCGTTGTCGGGATCCTCTCCTGCATCTGGCGGAGCCAGATCAAGGAGGCCTGGTTGAAAAATGACGCTGTTGTCAAAGCTCGAATAGCCCATGCTGCCACCTGGTGTGCCCTCTGTAGCGTCTGTTCCGGCCACCTGTCCTCTGGTCACAAAGACTCCTCCGGCTTGCCCGGTATGGCGGAGGAGGAATGTAAGGCCGCCACCGGGACGTTGATTGTTGGTATCTGAAGGACTTTTGCCAGGTCCAGAGCCACGTTGTAGAGCCTTTTGTCGGTGTTAGACGGGTTGGGCCCCGCCCCTGGGGAGGACCATTGTCTTTGGATCACATCGACAAAAAGTTTTGGCGAAGGAATGACCTCTGCCTCGGATGTATGCTCCAAAAAAAGAGGATCCGTCATATTGGGGTCCGTCAGTGGCTCTGGCTCTGCGCCCTGAGGCCCAAGGCCAGCGGCATTTTTTACCTTGAAGAACAAGGACTTGAAGAGGTTGGGCTGGAAAAGCCCCATAAACGATGGCTGGTCAGGTAACATGCCCTCATCGGAGAGGTCCAAATCTCTTGGACCCTCCTCCTCAGAAAGCTGTGACTGCCCCTCCTGGGAAGAAACAGGGGAGCCTGGGTCAGGCGGAGGCCCAAATTCCCCTGGAAAATGGGGAGCTTGTTCTGCCCCAGCTATGGATCCCAAAGAATGCAGCACACACAAAGTTTACTAGTTTACTAATTAAGGACTACTAATAAGCTTTCTTAGCAGTTGTTCAAACACAAATACAGTTTAAATCAGTCTTTTCTGAACACCGGCTGTTAATTCAACTTCATTAACAGCCAGCAAGAGTCCAAGGAATAATAACTCAATTCTGAGGAAACAGTAATCATACTGTGGTTGGGCAAAACGCCCAGAAGCAATTTGCAGGAAAAATGATGAGAGAGAGAACAAGAGCCAATCAGACTTTTCTGGAATCAAGACACGAAGGAATATGAACGAAGTTGTTTCCTGCAAATTGGCTGTCATCATCATCCCTTAAATAGGCTAAGGGAGTGGCCAATTAGTCCCAAGCCGTACTCCTGAGGAGACCTCCTCCTGAGGAGCCATTCCTGCCTTTTGGCAGCTCTGCGCGCCCGTGCATTGAGAAGAGGCTCCTCCTCTTCTTCCTCTTCACTTATGGGAGCTTCTGGAGGTTCTGAAGGCCCTGGCTGAATCCCTGCCTCTGGCACCAAGTCCTCTCCAGCCTCCTCACTGTCCGACTTGGGTACCAGCTGCAAAGGCCACTGGCGAATTACCATACCAGCCTCCTCGCTGTCGGAATCAGCTACCAGCTGCACAGGCCGCTGGTGGGCCACAACAGAGCTGTTCGTTGTCTAGAGTGGTTGGACCCTCCAGAAGCCACAGAGTACTTGCATCTGGAATGCTGCAATCCTGCAGATATTCCTTGTCTGATGGCCTCAGCAATAATAGACTACATGGCGTCCGGAATAATTGGTTCAGAATCTGCCTGTGGTCGGACGCCAGCTGCTGTAGGGGTGAATGTGGCCTCAGCCACTGCTCTGACCCTATCAGAGGGCTGATGAGCTATCTCTACAGGGAGCTGTAACTCAGTTATTGGGCCCCATAGATCTGCATTTGTATTTGGTAATATAGAGTCCAGAGGAGATATTCGTCCTCCAGCTGCCCCAGGTGACAAGGCCTGGGAAGGCATAACATTCAGATGTCTAGACTCATCTGACAGCCCTGTCAGGTTGCTGTCTCGACTGGCAGCCTTGGCACAGATCTTGTCCAGAGCCTTATGTCTGCGCTTCTCATCTTTGCCTGCAGCCTTAGAACCCTTGGAGGCTGCTGCAGTCGCTTTTGGTTTTTTGGATCCACTTTTGGATCTGGCCCCATCCAAGGCATTTGCTTTGCTGCTGCCCCTGACAGCTGAGACTGCTTCTGCATTGGCTGTAGCTGCAGCCCGAGACGCTATTTTAAAATTTTAAGGCTTGGCCCCAAAATTCAGCAGACAGTAATGGCGGCTGTCATGACTCACTAGAGTTCCAGGGTCAGCCTATGCTCTGTTTGCGTTCTGGTTGAACCACTGCTGCCGAGGAAGGAGGTCGCTTTATAAACGGGAGTGCGGGAGCTCCTCAAGGAGTTAGGAGGGAAACCTCCAAAGCCTGCAAACTTCTGCCGTGCTCTTTTGGAGCGTGGCTGCTTGCCGTTGCTAATGGGAGTGCGATTGGGGTTAGGAATGAACCTTCGGGCCCCAGCAAGTCACTGCCGAACTTCACGCCTGTTGAAAGCGAAGCGCTGAACAACTATAATGGCGGGCTCGCGCCGGCAAGTTGGGAGCACGAAAGTTCCACTGTAGGAGAAGAGCGGAAAGCCCCCTTCTCCCTCTCGGCTAGAGCAGGGAGCATGAAGCTCCGCTAACGACGAGGGGAGGCAAAAGCCTCAACTTCTCCTTGATCAGTTTGGGAGCGCGGAAGCTCCACCTCCAGTCAAACTCTTTTAGGCGGGAGCGTGAAGCTCCTCTAATGGCGTCTCCACCAACTGTCACTTTGGGAGTGTGGAGCTCCTCTCATAGAAGTCGGACCAAAGTCCCGGGTCCCTGGCTGTCAGTTTCGGAAGCGTGCCAGTTTCAGAGCTACAGGCAAAGTTCAGTTCGTTTATGTTCTGTTTGAATAGCCTGGTGAGGATTTGCCTCAGGTTGTTCTGACAGCCCAATATATTCACTGACAAGTAGTCTGAGCCAAAGCTCTTGCTGAATAGCAGCCTGAGCCGAAGCTCTTGCTGCGGGGACCCTCACCCCCAGCAACTCAACCAGATGGGGCGTTGGTCTTACCTGATACGCTCCTTCTCAGGGAGGTGGATATAGCATCCAGGAATGGGTTAACTCTGTCTACTAGCTGATTGGACTGAGTCTGCTTTATATGTAACTGTTAGAATGACTCATTTCTTTGCATAGTAACTTTGCACAGAGGAAGTCAACATCTGATAATACATAAAGATCATGAGGCTATTCAGGCAGAAAATATCCAATCACTAGGAGTCAAAAAATGCAGAAATCTCCAACTCTTTGTTTCCATCTACTGATCATCTCTATTTTTCCAGCTCATATATGAAAGCCCTAATATCAGCCACACTGATAATTAGGCACAAGAAGATCTACCCCTGCTTTCTGGTTACCAGTTTTGAGCCATACTCCTCCACATTTATGAAGGGAAAACACTTTACTGGGAGAGTGTAAGAAAATATTTAGTAATATTCACCTTCAGATATCACTGATGCTATAAACAATAGGCTTTGCACCAGATATCCACCTATTAGGATAGCCAGAAACTTGCTGGATAACAACTTCAATCTGCTTCAGGCCTGGACGCAAGAATGGTCCACTATTGCTCCCCTACAGTGTCATAACATTCCCTCCTTTACAAGGGAACCAAAAGGATTCAATCTACCCCATAAAACCTGATCAATCCTCAATAGGATTAGGACTCAACATGGCAGGTGCACTAGTCTCCTCCATAAATGGGGAAACTCTCTCTTCGGAATGTAGCTGTAGTTCTCCAAAGCAGATAGTGCTGCATATGGCGACCAATATGGCGCCATATGAGTATGGCGACCAATATGGCGACCAAGGCAGACGCCTAACCACATCGCTGGAGACTACAGATAGGGAAAACACAAAAAATCTAGGACTAGAGATAGGATTAGAGACAACCAAACTAAGAGAACTAAAATAGATTAAGTCCTAAAAATAAATATAATAACAATTAGGATCTAGGGCCATCGGAAAGAGAGAAAATAAAAGAAATAAAAAAGACTAACCTCGTGGTCCCGGAGATCCAAAGAAAAAGAGATCGGAAACCAGAGATCTCAATCAAATTGAACTAAAAGAGAGAGTGAAACATCCGACTCCTGGAACAGTGAGTAAAATTACCCGGTGTATATCTTCCGAAACCCTGAAGCCCAGCGTGTATCTTCCCCGGAGCGGAGGAAGTTAAAGAGTCCTGCAGAGCCAGACTTCACGTTAAAGATTTCTCATTGCTCTCCAGGCTCCGTTCATTGGGAGAGCAAAGAG
>QLTV01001682.1:2288477-2308130 GCA_003457575.1 Thermophis baileyi
TTATCTGCCACAATGTCCTACCTGTCAATGACTACTTCACCTTCCACCACACCAATCCACGAGCACACAATAGATACAAACTTCATGTAAACCGCTCCAAACTCGACTGCAGAAAACATGACGTCAGCAACAGAGTGATTAATGCCTAGAATTCACTACCTGACTCTGTGGTTTCTTCCCCAAACCCAAAAAACTTTAACCTTAGACTGTCTACTGTCGACCTCACCCCATTCCTAAGAGGTCTGTAAGGGGCGTGCATAAGCGCACCAGCGTGCCTACCGTCCCTGTCCTACTGTCCTATTGTCTTCATCTATCTGTATTCACTTTGATTATGTTTATGTTTATACCTATACCTGCTATCTTGTACATGTTTGACAAATAAATAAATAAATAAATAAATAAATAAATAAATAAATATTGTGGAACAGTGCCCTTTGAGTGCATATCAGGGAAAACCCAGAGACTTTCTGGATGCAATTCCATCATGTATTGACTATATAAATACCTATCTTTGAATTTGTAAATACAGTAAATAGTTTCATATTTGCTCATTGAGAATGTAATTGTGATGTGCTTTTTAATATTTTTGCCATATGCTATATAAGCAAATCAGAATGCACTTGGGTACCATAAGGCAGAACAGGAGTGATTATTTTGTACACACATACAAAGCCTAGCCCAAAATACATACAGGAATGTGAACATGGTGTGATACTCATAGGAATGAGAGCCCCTCATGATGACATGACTGCATTTCAGGCAGACGGCAACTGGCTCACATTTATGACTGGTTGCAGTATCCCGCCATCATCTGTCCATGATTTGCAATTATTTATTTATTAAACAAATATATATGACACACAGGTGACTCTGGGTGCTTACAACATTAAAAATCCACTACATAAAAACCATAAAACTTCCAGCAAAAAAACACCCATTCAGGAGAATGGACTTGCTTAATGATCATGATTCAGACTTATGACTGTGTAATTTGCTTATTGATCACCATAAAAATGAGTAAAAAATTGGGTTTGGGTATGTGGTTTCCTCAATTTACCACTGCAATGACTTATGACCACAATTTGGGTCCCAATTGTGGTTGTTAAGTCAAGGACTACCTGTAGTAATTAAGGCATCAGACTAGATTGTGAGTTCTAGTCCCACCTCAAGCATGAAAGCCAGCTGGGTGACTGGGTGATTTTGAGCCAATCACTCTCTCTCAACACAACTCGCCTCAACACCACATCTGTTGTGTGGAAAATATAAGTAAGAAGGAATATTAGGTATGTTCACTCTTTGGAGTTATTTATAAAAATAATAAAGGCAGGGTAAAAATAAGCAAGCAAGCAAGCAAGCAAACAACAAACAACACTCAGAATACAACTTTAGTCCAGTCATTCTCTCTGAGCCCAATCTACATCACAGAGTTATTATGGAGAAAAATTAGTGGAGGTTCTATGAACATTGCCTTCAACTCCTGGAGGATATAGAGATATAAATCTAACAAATAAAGATATAAATAAAATTTATATGATGATAGATGTTGTAGTCCAAAGTATCTGAAGTCTACCAGATTACCTAACTAAAAAAAGGTTAGAGGTTCAAAGCAGGATTGGTGGTTCACAAATTATCATTGCACAAGTTCTCCAACAATATTAAGAAAATTAAGGGAATTTTCTTCAGACTCTGTAACCCACTCTTACTAAGGAAAAAATTCTAAGGCATCAAAACTGATTAGCATTACCTACTCTTCTTTTAAAATTATTTTGGTACAAAAGGAAATTGGCAACATGAGCGTTGGGATAAGCAAGAATAGTTAAGATCATACAAACCATTTGGAAGACTACTTGACTGATAGTCACAAACAAAGTGTCTCCTACATGTTTGTGCAAACAGGAAAACCAACCTGGGAAGACTTTGGAAAGGCACAACCTCCTTGACCTTTTGAGGAGTGGATTTGGAGGGGCAGTTTATTTGCAGAAAAGCAGTCCTCCAAAGAGATAGGAGACAGACAGCTAATATTCCAGAACAGACATATTAGGTCACGTATAACTATTTTTAAGTAAGCTCACATATTCCTCAAAAAGACACCTTCCCACTTTTTCTAGCAAAAGGAAATATTCTGGATTTGATTTGTACAGTACTTCTCTATTATATTCAATACCCACACAAAATACAGATTAAAAACCAATGCTAACACTGTTAATTAAGTATGGAACTTCCTGCATGTGAAACCTTTCCTACAGAGTTGAGCTGCAACCTGTAGGACCTTGATTTATGAAGCAATATCTCTGTTTACTGTATGCTGCTCTAAATGAATGGGTAGGGAACAGCTCTATTTATTTTCCGTGTTTGAATTCTGGCAGCTCCCTCTCCTTTGCCCTGTGACTGATGTTAACCAGGCACAGAAAAACTAAAAAGAGTTATATAAACCCCAATTTCTCATAATGGGACTTGAATTCATTTCTCTTTTGCTAATCTCACACCTTGCTGAAGGCTGGTGTTATCACAATATGGTTGCAGCTTTTTTGTTCTATGATTGGTATCTTCCTTTCCTTGCTCGATGAAAACTGTTTTTGTCTCCCAATAGCTATGACCTTTCCCTCAAGGACTCTCAATAGCCTTTTCCTAAGGCATTTGGGTACCATGATAAATAGGCTTATTTCTTCCATGCATTATAATCCAAGACACAAGAGGATGGAATGAAGGACTGCTCTAGTTCATCTCAATGCTCGTCTCCTCTCTAAGGAACAGGATCATTGAGAATAAAGTTGGGAGTCTATGAAAACTGGAAGGCTGCTGCAATACATGTATATTTGGAAAATACTGGTTTTTTAAGAACTATGCTGGCCATTGTTTCATATTTCTTCATTTACCACGTTAATGCTTTAGATCATTATTCCATGATTTTAGTGCTTACTGAACAGAACAGAGCAAGCCTTTAAATTCATTTTCATCAATTTTAACATCTTAAGTCCTGAGGTTCTTCTGAAATGTTATAACTTTATTCTCCCCACAGCCCCTCAAATCTGGATGCTTCTATTCTTTATTATTTCCTAGAACCGTGATGGCGAACCTATGGCATGTGTGCCCAAAGTGGCACGCGAAGCCATGTCGCCCGGCACGCGCGGCTTTGCCTGTTTGTCTTCTGGGTTTCTGGTGCGCATGCATGTGTGTCGATCAGCTGTCCTTTGCGTGCGTGGCAGTGCCAAAAACTGGTATGTGCATGCGCGCCGGCCAGCTGATTGTCGGGTGCGCATGCGTGCCAGAACCCAGAAGTTCGGCTTATCCGGAGCGCAATCCCTTCACGCGTGCGGCAGTGCCGAAAACTAGCATACGCGCCGGCCAGGTGATTTTGGGATGCGCATGCGTGCCAGAAACTGGAAGTTTGGCTTTTCCGGAGTGCGCCCCCGATGAGTGCGCGTGCACGCGACGTTTCCACGTAAACTTTTCGGCACTCGGTGCCGAAAAGGTTCGCCATCACTGTCCTAGAATCTCTCATTAAATCATCTATTTTTGTTTTCTTATAGGAGCTCAATTACCCAATAGGTAGGAAAAATCAGTTTTAACTAAATTTTGATTTCTAACGGGATGCTTATATTAACAACACAGTTCACTCAACTAAAACAATTGAATTTTATGGCAAATGTATGCCATAAAATTATTTTTATGGCAACTGTAAGCTGAGTAGCAGTTATTTAAGTCCAACATTAAACAAAATTTATTACCTGAACTGCTGTCAACTTAGAGGACTCAATGAGATCAACTGTGTATATTTTGTTTTTCTATAAAAATAATGCAAAATATTCCGATTAAAAGTATGATCTTTATTTCTTCCAGCCCTAAATTTAAGTGTGTGTGTGTGTGTGTGTGTGTGTGTGTGTGTGTGTGTGCGCGCGCGCGCATGCACGCATACATATAAATGTATACATATATACACACACATATATATATATACAGTATGTGCACACATGCACAACACTTCCAAATTTAGTGCTGGAGATAGAGAAATAAGACCACCCAAAGGAAAAGTATGAACCCACAAAAAGTCATGACAATGATATAACGTATGTTCCCTCTAATTTCTGACAGGCTGTTTGGCGAAAAAATGTTTTGTGCTGCTTTGTCCAAACCAAGTACAAATTTGTGAGCCACTGTATAAGCATACAAGTTGCAAGTAATATAGTAAATATAGTAGCAACATGTTAAAATGTTTACATATTTCTTAGTATAGAATTGGTTATGTGCCATGAAGTGTTTTTTGATTTCTAGTGGCAACATAGATGGATTTTCGCCATGTTTCCTAACCTGGTCTTCCAAGTCTGCACTTATTGCTACTGTAAGGGAGTACCATCCACCTTGCTGCTAATATCATTTTTTTTCTTTCTTTCTTTTTCTTTCTTTCTTTCTTTCTTTCTTTCTTTCTTTCTTTCTTTCTTTCTTTCTTTCTTTCTTTCTTTCTTTCTTTCTTTCTTTTTCTTTCTTTCTTTCCTTCCTTCCTTCCTTCCTTCCTTCCTTCCTTCCTTCCTTCCTTCCTTCCTTCCTTCCTTCCTTCCTTCCTTTCACCTTTCCCAGAATTAAAGCCTTCTCCTGAGAGCTGGGTCTCCATAATGTTCTGAAGTAAGATAATTGTTATTTGTGTCTTGAGTGAACTCTCTGGATTGACTCATTTGTTTTCTTGGCTTCTTCAACACTAAAGTCCAACTTTCACTTCCATAGACGCCAGCAAGGTGAGTGGAGAACAAGGCAGCAAGGTTGATAGGTCTAGCAGAGTGCAGGTTGGTAAATCCAGAGAGATTACATAGTGATAGATAGATAGATAGATAGATAGATAGATAGATAGATAGATAGATAGATAGATAGATAGATAGATAGATAGATAGATAGATAGATAGATAGATAGATAGATAGATAGATAGATTGATATGATAGATTAGAATGATAGATAGATAGATATAGATATAGATATACCGTAGATATAGATATAAATTATAGATATATATATGAAATTATAGATATAAGAATAACCATGGGTACCAGCTACCTTTACATGTGCTGATGCTTTTCATTTGGTGGATCCTGCAGTCTAATTCAAGGAATGGAACCCAACCTGAAAACAAACCTGAAAACCAGTTCAAGAGTGTACTGTTTCAGAGAAGCAGAGCTAAACCCAATTCAAAAATATCTTAAATGTATTGAATTCAAACTGATTTCTTAACAGATGGTTATAAACTACAAATAATCTGTTTTCCTTTGATTTGAGGAATAAAGTTTTCTGGGACTGCTAGTTCTCTCCCTTTGTTAACAACAACAACAACAATAAACAATCTAACTAAAATATAGGCACATTTAGATCTCTATTAAAAATGTATTTTTCGAATTTCATCAATGCAATTGTTTTTTAGTCATCTATCTAGTAATATAGATGATCACCCTCTACTACTTTTCTAATAAATTCCAAGAAGGAAAATTTGATCATGGTTAGATCTATTTTTTTTTACAATGGAAGATTAAAAATGAGAACTTTTTGTTTATAGTAATTGCTAATTATTATTATTATTATTTATTAAATTTGTATGCTGCCCAACTCCCAATTTAACAATTCTGTACTCCTCTTGAATATAGGATTTGGCATACAGCATGGACTTATCACTGAAGAAAGGACATGGAGCAGTAATTTCCATCAAGTCCCTTTTTCTATGTTCCAGGAAATCTACTAAGCCTCCAGAGCAGCAAGTAGGAGTCTAGATTGCTGTAGTGGAGTGGGGAGGAGAAACTGTTGAAAATGATTACAGACTCTCCTAAGCAGAAGATCAACTCTAATCCTTACTAAAGTGGTTGTTACTATTATTCAAACAGTCCCTGCTACTGGTACTGCAAAGGGCACTGAAGACCTGGCTCTTCCGCCAAACCTTTGACAAAAATAATAGATGCTCCTTTCTTGCTTTTCATTCTCCTCCTGAACAAAATTTATTTTCTTTGCCATTGTTGTTCTTTTGTTTTATGCGGATTTTGTGAGTTTTTTGTATTCTTTATTTTGAAATAAATAAAGGAACTAGGACTTTGGAATCCTAGTTGATGGTCACTTAAACATCAGCCAGCATTGTGTGGCAGCCGACAAAAAAGCTAATACAATCCTTGGTTGCATGAACAGAGGCATAGAATCAAAATCATGTGATGCCGAGGTGGCGCAGTGGTTAGAGTGCAGTACTGCAGGCTACTTCAGCTGACTGTTCAGCAGTTCAGCGGTTCAAATCTCACCGGCTCAAGGTTGACTCAGCCTTCCATCCTTCCGAGGTGGGTAAAATGAGGACCCAGATTGTTGGGGGCAATATGCTGACTCTGTGAACCGCTTAGAGAGTGCTGTAAAGCACTGTAAAGCGGTATATAAGTCTAAGTGCTATTGCTATTGCTATGTGATGTATTAGTACCGCTGTATAAATCCTTAGTAAGACCACACCTGGAATACTGCATCCAGTTTTGGTCACCACATTACAAAAAAGATGTTGAGACTTTGGAAAAAGTGCAAAGAAGAGCAACTAAGATGATTAAAGACCTGGAAACGAAATATATGAAGAATTGTATGGCCAGTCTAGAGAAAAGAAGGACTGGAGGTGACATGATAGCAATATTCCAGTATTTGAGGGGCTGCCACAAAGAAGAGGGGGTCAACTTATTATTTAAACAACTAAATTTTGTTTTTAATAAAGATGTATTAGAAAGACTCTTCATTTGAATGCATTTTGAACTTTAGCAAACATACCAAATGCTTCTGTTCAATAATACTAAAAAGAATATTGAAGATTATCCTAAATACTATTGATAATACAGATCAGTCAAAATATTCAGAGGCATAATACATCTTATCCTCAGATGGTATGAACAAATAATGTAAGCTTCCTCAGTTTATCCAAAATACCAAAATTAGAACAGCAGACTGCACACACTTTTACTTTTATGAGATATCTCCATAAGACAGTCAATTATACTTAATCACTCCTAACCAAAAGCCATATATAGACTACTGGGACATAATCTATAAATTTTGCAGGACATTTAAACTTTGTGAGTTAGACAGGACATTTACAATGTTATGAAATCCTTTTCATTCTCTTGCAATGGCTCCTGAAAGCCAATGGAAGAGTACTTGTATATTACTTATTGCACACTGGAGGAAGATAAAAAAAGCATAACAGATTCACATATACAAACAACATTTGAAAAAGGTATATCAAATAAAGAGTTCAAGGAGGTATACCTCTTTAACTTGGGCCAAAAATGAAAAAAGAATATTGCGCTCTTTTACAATGACATTTATTGTACATGTGATGAGCTTCCAGTCAATAACAAAATGGGATGAGTTGTACACCACTTTAGATTCAAAGGCAAAAAGGGGCTTCAGATTGCATAGAAATATGTATCTGCTACTCCTAAAACCAATTGGTATGTCATCTGCGCATATTAAAAATATAATTTTGTTTTTATATCCTACTGTATATCTTATACATTTGTTCTGAAGAATTTTATTGCGTAAGTGGCAAGATTAAAAAATAATTAATTATGCTTAGCCAATCATGACAAACAACTTCAGTCCTTTGGAAAACTCAACTTCTTAGACCAGGGTCTCACATTTAAATACTCTGAACAGCCTTTGATAAATGTCTTCATTAAGTCTTGCTTGAGGATTACTTTTAATTTTGAAAAGGTATTTCCCCATCTCCCAAAAATACAAATATGTAAATTTTAGGGAGTACATACAAATCAAAGCTTAAATGGAGTCTTCCTGGTAAACTGGGAAGATTGTATACAATAGAAAAATAACAAAATGCTCTGTATTACTCACCTGAACCTCTGATAGACTTATCTACTCAACCAATAAAAGCATGAAAAAATCAGAGAAATGCCTATACATAATAATTTCATAATAATTTTCTCCATTTCTAATTCTTTATTTCAAAATAAAAATATCTGATACTTTACAACTACAATAAAGAGGTATAATATTTTTTCTCAATGTTCTTTATTACTGAAATGGTTGACAAAAAAAATTATCTCTTAACCTATTATATAAAGATATAACTATAAGTCAATGATACGTACCTGACCAATGCCCTGTAGTACTTCCTGATCTATCAGTACATGTTTCACTCACTGGCCGAAAAACAGTCTCCCAGCCTCCAGTTGCATAGCGCCAATTCTGAGATTCCAAAATCAGTGTCCTTTCAGTGCCATATGCTATCATGAAGCAATAGACCACGTGATGAAGTTGACAACCATAACCACATCCTTTGTTGATATTGCATATTAGTTTCTTGGCTTTGCTACAATCCTTGGGATTCTATGAACAATAAAGGGAACGTGAAAAAATATATGCACAAGGACTTTTTTCAAAATAAATATGAGCAAAAATTAACAAATACCATATATTTGCCTGAAAAATGCCACTCTCTAATCTGTTAGATTGTTTTAAATGCTATTTATTTTCCCTTTGTATTTATTGCTCTGTTACGTGATAAGGTAACAAAGAAAAAAAAGTGCTTTAGAACTTATTTTGTCTCTGCACTGAGGTTGTCTAAAAGACTCACAATTATGTTTAATTTATACAAGACACAGATGGCAATGCCATTTTGCCCTTGGAATAAATACAGATATTAATAATGTTATCTTTAAAACCTCTTATTTATTCCAATCTCTTTTTAAAATATCATTTCACAGGAAGCCTTGACATCTGTTATGTACTTGCTTTAAGATATTTTATTCATTTATTATTATTTATTACATTTATATTTTCCTTAAATATGAAGGTATTTAGGATAATCTTTATCTGTGTTCACCTCCAATTCTTATTATGTATTTATGAATTATTACAAAACAAAAACTGGAGATATGAAGATGCTTGGAGTAAAATGCTTAATTACCAATTAAATTATCTGAATTCATCTAAAACGTAAGTGCTTCCTGAATTGTTTTGAGATTTACAGAAATATGTGAAAAGGGTTATTTCACCTGGGAAAGTCACTGTGAAAATCTAAGACAAATACCAGCACTATTTCATAAACATTCAGATGAATGCTAAATACTCAGAAATAATTAAATGAAGCTTTCCTTGGTACTAGGAATTCCAGAACCTTCCCAAGAAATGAATAATTTTCATGATGTAATCAAACATCGAATATCTGATAATAGTGCTCTGCAGTGCTTTGGAAACAATTAAAAAAAGTATTTCTGAGCATGTAGAAACATGAAACAAATCCCTTTTTGCAAACCTTTAAAGCAAATTCACTTTTCCTAGAATCAAACAGTCTTCTGCTGCGGCCATGCAATTCATAAAAAAGTTTGGCTGCTTTAGGGTAACACAGGTAGATGCTACCTCGAAAAAAACATCTTCCTAAACTGAATCCAAAGCACTGCACAACCCTACTTGATGAAATAATATACTCTTTGTCAATGAAGAATAAGTAAGATCTTGTTCTCTTCTATAGAATCTGATATTTGGTTAAAGGATACTCTTTTTTTGGTTTCCAGTCATGTTTATTCATTCATAAACAACTTTGTATACACAAATTTCCAGACTTGCTTCAGAACTTTGTAAAATGACATATTTTTAGATTAAGTAATAATAGAATAAAGGCTTGAGGAATCAGATTACTGATTTTTATTATCCAAAGGACTGGAAATGCAAAAACATGAGTAACCTTTAACCAAATATCAGATTCTATCCAATACAGAATTGGGCTTCTGGTCACACAATGGGACATCTCCTTTCTCTTCCCTAGTTCCATTTATACCCTGACACTTCTCTGAAGAAACCCCCGAAACTTTTGAGCGGATTGGACGCAGGAGGAGGTAGGAACAGGGAAATTAATTCCACCAACAAAGTATATTATTTTATTTACTGAATGGGATTCTTCTTTCTAAATACTTAAGTTTTGAATACTGTTTGCAGTATATTATTATATTGTCCTATACAGGTAGTCCTTGACTTATAACAGTTCATTTAGTGACCATTTGAAGTTACAACGGTGCTGAAAAAAGTGACTTATGACTGCTTTTCAGTTATGACCTTTGCAGCATCCCCATGATCATGTGATCAAAATTCAGATGCTTGGCAACTGTTTCATACTTACAGTATGACCATTGCAATGTCCAAGATCATGTGATCACATCTCAATGGGGAAGCCAGGTTCACTTAACAACCGTGTTACTAATTTAACAACTGCAGTGACAAGAAAAGTCGTAAAATGGGGTAAAACTCACTTAACAAATTTCTCACTTAGCAACATAAATTTTGGGCTCAATTGTGGTCGTAAGTCGAGGACTACCTGTATAGTCTTTCCCCAGAATTGTTACCTGCAGATAAGTTATTCTCCTCTGCACTAGTTCTGTCAAATCTTTGGCTTCTTTTTCTCGCCAAGCACCTGCTCCATCAGTTTGACTGAGGTAAAACAGATCTGTCATTATTGACCTGTTAAAAAAAGAGACTCAATATCAACCTTTGAGATCATCAAAAAAATTGGTAACAGAGTAAGTATTTCTTGCCAAACTATCCAAAAGCTGTATCTTAACACAAGAATAAAAATATTTACCACTTTATTGCTATAATGTCAGAGTTACATTTAAGAGGCAATATTACAATGGATGGGAATTCCTTTTTCTATTATACAATCACATTCCCACATTATTTAATTTTTCTTCCTAACTATTCCAAAGAATATTCCTAATGAATGAATTCTTGATGGGCAGATTGGTGAAATGAGTCACTAGCAACAATACAAAATATGCACATTTCACATATTCAAAGTAATCAGAAACATGTAAAGTAAGCAAAATAATAGGAAGATGGTAAAATAATGTCTATATTGTATATGTACTCAGGTTCTTACATAAGGTTACCTTTAGTTTTAATTAATTCATGTTCTAGGACAGGGCTCCCCAACTCCCGGGCTGCAGACTGGTACTGATCCCTGGCCTGCTAGGAACTAGGCCGCGAAAGCAGTGGGTGAGCGAGCGAAGCTTCATTTGTGCATGCATGGGATCTAGAATGCACGTGAAACCATTCCTCCCCGGTCCATGGGAGACATTTTTTCTTCTGAAACCGGTCTCTGTTCCCAGAAAGGTTGGGTACCGCTATTCTAGGATATCGATATTCTATAGCCATAGCTACTATGGCATTATTTTGTGAATGGGTGAATGGGTGACTATCTATCCTGACTAGCGAGGTCTGGAAACAGACATTGCAAGGATTACAGGAATGCTACTTCATTGTTGTAGGGCATAATAACAAAATATTAAAATCCTTCCAGAATTTCCCTCTGTCCCTTTATAGCAAGCAGAATCAAGTTAGGGTTACAGTATTTTGATGGTTTTGCCTCAAATTCATGCCTTTCCCTTTTTGAGGACTGGAGTGGTCTTTAATTTTCTTTCTTCCTACATTCTGGTTATTCCCATAATCCTCTACAATGGAAGTCAAGAGTCCCACAATTGGCATGCTAAATTCCAGAGAAGGCCATCAATCAAAACACACTGGGAACTTCTGGTTTTTAGTATCAATTCCCAGATAAGCAGAATTATATCTTCTATAACTCCTACTAATCTTTAATAATTTAATAAACTCTTTTAATAATTTAATAACTGACCAATATCTTAAATTAAAAACTGAAATGTCAAAAGACTAAGAAAGTATCAGCCTCGAGTCACAGTAGATCAAGATCCCACTAATGTTTATTATACAGGTAGTTCTCGACTTACAATCATTCATTTAGTGACTGTTCAAAGTTATAATGGCCTTGAAAAAATTGACTTATGACTGTTTTTTCACACTTATGATCATTGTAGCATCCCCATGGTCATGTGATCATCTTTTGCAGTCAATGGGGAAGCCAGGTTCACTTTACAACTGTGTTACTAACTTAACAACTGCAGTGACTCATTTAACAACTGTCTCACTTAGCAGTGGAAACTTTGGGCTCAAAGGTGGTTGTAAGTGAAGGATTACCTGTATTTACATGCCTCCTCCTTTGAACAGTTCTGGATAGTTTATAAAGTGTAATATATACATATATGACAATCTTTAAAAGGAAGATATAAATTAAAAGGAGGAGGAAGAAAAGGAGGATAGATATAAAACACAAAAGGTAAACCAGAGGTATTAAAATGTCTGGAAAATTAATAGGTTTTGACCCCTCAAAAATGTAATAGGAGATTTATTTCAACTCCAGTGGCAATTTTTTTTCATAATATACACTGTTTACCAGGACAAAAAAGTGCTCTCTGATGTGTAGTATATCTTCAGTGGGATTTGAGGGCTTCCAGTTTGTTATGGTTATTCTGATTTATAATTCTGGATCCTTCCCAAAGGGGGAATCTTCTCATTTTCCTACTAAAGTCCTAGCCAACTGACAGCTGCAGATGAATTTAGAAAAGGAAAACCTCACCACTATAAAAGTATCCCCACTATATACAAAGTTTTAGATTCAATTTTATTCAGATAAAACTTTAGTAGTTAAACTGAATCAGAAATCTGGGAATTTGAATTTGTTTGAAAAAGCACAGTTGAATAAGCCAGTCACATGTAACAAGAATTACTTTGTTTGAAAACCAATAAACAACTTGCAACAGATGTGCCAAAGGTTTTAAAGAAAATGAAAATCTCTCAGAAGTGACCTACCTTCAGAATCATTACCACAGAAATATTTTTGCTTACTAAACATTCTTACCCTAAGGAAAGGAAAGGAAAAAATGTCCTTCCTTCTGATAGTTCAGAAGCAGACGTTATTCTAATATAGCAGCTAAACAAAAGGGAATGTCTCTTTTTTTTAACTCTGAATATTGATGTGAAAATTTTTTATAACTCAGTTCCTGCTGAATTTACTCACAGGATCACCTGATTTAAACAAATTGTAATGTTTTTAATGTATTTTTTAAAAAGGGGAATAGGCTGTCATGGATATAGGGCAGGGTACAGTTCTTGAACTGAAATTTCAGGATACCTCATCAAAAAATCCTAGACATTTTTTTAAAAGTCTTTTAGTTTATCTTATAGTTTTCCACTTAAACTTATTTTTCTGGATTTTTTCCCTTTTATACATCTTATAATTCATATTCTTTCAGAAGAAAAGGATTCCCTACAGCGGTGGGTTGTTCCCGGTTCGGCCTGGTTCTTAGAACCGGTAGCTGTGGCGGGAGGCTCCGCCCACCCGCCCGGGACGCTTCTGTGCAGAAGCGTCGCGCATGCGTGCAAACCGGTAGTAAAGGGTTTTAGAACCCACTACTGATTCCCTATCTAGGAGATAGGTTGATCAAGTATATATTAGTGTAAATCCGTTAGAGTTATATTTTTTATTTAAGAAGTCTCAACAATTGTGATAAAACAGCTAAGTAATGCAGAAGAATATAGTTTAATACAAGTGATTAAATATTTTACTGCATTTATTCATTCTTATGGTTTTATTAAGGATTTTCCAGAAATAATACTGACATACTTAAGGTTTTACTTAGGCTGTAAATCAAATAATTGCAATTCAATATATTAATCAGTATTATTCCATGTGATCAAAATTTACTGGACTGAATGGTTTTCTTTCTATATAAAGTTTTCGTTATTTCCCTTTTTTCTATTATTTTGGGGAAGGTGTACCTTTTCGGTTCTACTTTTTCTTTTTTGATTATTAAAGTCATGTTTTTTTAAAAAAATACTTGGTGGGATCTGGAAAAAGTACTCCATTTGATGACAAGAGCATGGGACACACCGGCTTAAATAGATGGTCCTGTAAATTGCTTAAGTAAGGCTTTACACACTATTGAGACTGTCCTGAACTGAACTTAGAAATCAAAATAGGAACCAGTAAAGTGATATGGGTATTATATGAACCTTTGATATAAACCCAGATACCATATCAACTGTTAAATTATCTTAAACAGCTGCATCATCTTCACATCTCACACTGTTCTATTTAAACAATGGATATGGATATAGATATGGATATCAATATGGATATGAATACGTGTGTGTGTGTGTGTGTGTGTGTGTGCGCGCGCGCATATGTATGTATATGTGTTAAACAATGGATATGGATATAGATATGGATATCAATATGGATATGAATACGTGTGTGTGTGTGTGTGTGTGTGTGTGCGCGCGCGCGCATATGTATGTATATGTATAGTATGCATATATATATTGTATGTATGTATATATGCACATATGCAATAGAATGAGTTGGTGATTTTTCATCGACTGTATTCCTTTTCTTGTTTTTTTTCTTTTTTGTATCTTGAGTTATTTTTTTACTTATCTCTGTAAAACGTATTTAGATATATATAAATAAAAAAATAAAAAATATCATTTATATCATTTTTCCTCTAATAGATGGTACTCATTTAATACCAGCTGATCATAATACAATTAGATTCTCTACGTCACACCAGGCTTAAGTCTAGAAAATCAATTTGGAATAACATACCCACAGTCTTAAGATCTAGATGAATCTTAAAATGGGCAACTTTTAATAACCATAACCAAATAGATCATATAGATCCAACAAAACAACTCCTAGGAATACAACTGCCCTGAAAAATATGGAGCTATCAGAATAGAATCAGGACAGGCCATGCCAGAACTAGGGCAAAGCTCTTTATGTGGGGAATGGCCAAAAACCCATAATGTGACTGTGCTGCACTGGAACAAATGATAGTACATACAGTTTGAGAATCTTTAGGAAATGTCTAGGTATCTGGAACAATCTCTTTGAGACTACACCAGAAGCAGTTAGATGGTTAGCTTCCTTAGATATCTATCCTATTGCGACTCTATGGCACCATATTGTGTTAATTTCATCATGGTTTTACCCTAATTTAATACTTTATCTCATTTATTGTATTGTCCATATACTTTACATACATGTATATGGTGATGCTCTATTTAAACTTATATTTGTGTTTGTGCATATGTGTTTTATTAGTGTTATATATCAGGGACTGTATGACCTCTGTTGATGCCATATGCTAAATAAATAAAATAAAATGATGCAATTTTTTAAAAATACCAAATTACACTGAATACTAATTATTCTTTCATAAACAACTTTTTACCAAATTGTAGTTGTGATAAGAAGCTCTTTTACTAGTATCTAATATACAGGTATCTAATGTATAAAATTGGTTTTCAAAACCACCGCATTCTATCTGTTAAAATACAAGTTTTTTCATATAATAGCTATAATAGTTTCACAGTCCATTTCATTTTTTTCTAATTAATTGATCTATGAAATTTATGTCATAATTTCAATTCCATGGAAGTCAGGGGTCCAGGATTTTGGATAGATTCTCTAAATTAGATCATTGGAGACCTTGGTTGAAAAAAAAAATTGCCTTATGAGACACTATTTTGCCCAGTTAAAGATTACAGACATGAGAATTTTAGTAGCATATAGATAGACAGATGGTAACTCCAAAAAGAACATGTGTTTGTATGGGCACTATTTATTGATGTTTACCATATTAAAAATTAAAATTGGTGCCTTCACTGCTATATCACTTCTCACAATTTTTTGATGGGATTTTAATATTGTATTATTTTTCAACATAGGCTGGCAAATAATTTTGATTTTGTAGACCATTCACATGGTGCTAGGACTTTAAGAAACACTGGTTTATAATGTTACTCTATTTAAGCAAGTTTGAAACTGTTATTGCAACAAATATTTAATAATAGCTACTAGTACCTTTCATGATCACCCAAGTCAGATAGAATTTCATCGATATGTTTATGCAATTCATTTCCTTCCAAGTTTTTTAATTTCTTCAGTTCACTCTGGAGAAAAAACCAAAACTCCTTGACTCCATTTTCAATCCTTCTTCTTAGTATTTCATGGTCTTTTCCAAAGCCCACTAATAAAATAAAGGAAAGTGAACAGTAATTAACATTAATTCTCTAAACGGGACGCAAGTTGTGAAATTGAGTACTCATCTAAATATAAAAAAATGTTCTCCTATACAAACCATCTCCTGTTTGTTGTTTGTAATTTTCCATCTGTTCTTTGGCTTTTATTAGCTGTTCTTCTAAAGCATGTACTCTTCCTGCAGCAGGGCCCTGATCAATAGAACCATCTGGTATCCTATAGCAAAAGTAAAAGTGTGTGAAAGAATTAAATGGACACATGTGACTGCATTATTGATAGTTCTGTATGTTAAAAGCTGCAAAAATTAGTACTGCAATTAGGAAATTACCCAATCAATTTTTAAAATATGTAGCCCAATAATAAATTGCAATATGGTAATCACATTGTCATAGGAGTGAGCAATTTGTAAATATTATATCGCAGCCTAAATAAAGTTTTTTTTTGTCCAACACCACATCAAGAGACTTTGATCTCACTATAAATGGACAAGAAAAGGGGCATTGGTCTTACCTGATACGCTCCTTCTCGTTGGTGGAGATAGCATCCAGGAATGGGTTGACCTCGTCTGTTGATTGGACTGAGTCTGTCAGAGTTGTAATGCCACGCCTCTGTTGCTAGGGCTCCCCAGCTTTTGATGAAGACAAAGTGACAGACTCGACGTGTCGTTGTCGAAGATCTATCCTTACTGATCGAAGACCAGACAGACTTCCGGGTGGGACTGGATGCTATCTCCACCCAACGAGAAGGAGCGTATCAGGTAAGATCAACGCCCCTTCTCCATAGTGGTGGAGATAGCATCCAGGAATGGGACATACCAAAGCTGGCTGTCCTATGGGCGGGCTACAGTCTGGTCCGAGGTCTCCCCTTCCGTATGGACACGCTGAAGGACCTGGCAGCCGAATGCAGCCTCCGCCGAGGCGAAGCTGTCCAATTTATAATGCTTAATAAATGGAGAAGGAGATGACCAAGTGGCCGGTCTGCAGACCTCCTCTAGAGAAGCCTGCGTTGCCCACGCCACTGTTGTAGCCGCGCTCCAGGTTGAGTGTGCTGTCACTCGCGTGGGTCTAGGAAGGGACTGTAGCTCGTATGCCTTGGCGATGGTTAATCTCAACCATCGTCCCACGGTAGAAGGTGTGACCCTGTTACCTAAGGTAGTCGGTTGAAAAGAAATAAACAGGGCCTCTGTTTTCCTCAGGTTGGCCGTCCTCTTAACATAGATGCAAAGGGCCCTCCTCATGTCCAAGGTGTGCCACCTCTTTTCCAAGGAGTGGACTGGGCTAGGGCAGAAGTTGGGTAAAATGAGTTCCTGCGTCCTGTGAAACCAAGTGTTCACCTTGGGGATAAAGGAGGGGTCCAATCGCAAGATCAATCTATCTGTGTGAAAAACACACAGGTCCCTCCTCACTGATAGGGCAGCTAGCTCAGAGATCCGCCTGGCCGATGTAATGGCCACCAGGAACACCACCTTACACGTAAGAAGGCACAGGCTGGCCGATCTCATGGGTTCATATGGGGCCCCAGTGAGGGATCTCAATACCTTGGACAGGTCCCAGGTGGGGTACCTGTGCACTACCGGGGGACACAGATTAGTCCCTCCCCTGATAAATCTGCGGACTGTGGGATGCTGGGCGAGTGATTCCAGCGATCCACAAGCCAATACTGAGGACAGGGCCGCCACCTGCCTCCGGATGGTGTTGGGTGATAGCCCTTTATCTAGTCCATCCTGGAGTAATTCCAGGATCTGGGCTATTGATACCTCTACTGGAGAAATACCTGACTTGATACACCAGTTACAAAAGGCCTTCCAGGTGGCAGAGTATCAAGAGCCAGGCGGTCAGTTGGAGCCACTGGGGGTCTGGGTGAATCAATGCCCCCTGGCTGAGGGAGACCTTGCTCTGAGGGATCCTCCAGGGTTGAGCCACCAAGAGATTCATGAGGTCGGCGAACCAAGGTCTCCTGGGCCAATGCAGAGCCAGAAGCAGGACCTCCGCCTTCTCCTCCAGGACCTTCCTGATCACCCTTGGAAGAAGGGGAAGAGGAGGGAAGGCATACAGAAGTCCTGGAGGCCACGGGCTGCGGATAGCATCGACTCCCTCTGCCCCCTGAGTTGGGAACCATGAGTAGAACCTCGGGAGCTGCGAATTTTCTGGGGGTGGCAAACAGATACACCTCTGGGAGGCCAAAACGGTCCGTCAGTTCCCGAAAGACGGATGGGTGCAGGCGCCACTCCGTGTGGTCGATGGCTGTTCTGCTGAGCCAGTCCGCCTGCACGTTTGACACCCCGGAGATGTGCTCCGCAGTGATGGATAGCAGATGTCTCTCCGCCCAGAGGCCCAGCCACCTGACCTCCTGCATGAGGGACCTGGATCTGGTACCCCCCCCGATGGTTTATATGCGCCTTGGCGGCCATGTTGTCTGTTAGCACTAAAATGTGCTTGCCTGAGATCAAGTGCTGGAAATGATGGAGGGCCAGGTGGACTGCCCTCAGTTTTAACCAGTTGATGTTCTGGTTCCAGTCCACTTGGTTCCAATGACCCTGAGCCATCCGTGATTGGAAGTGCGCCCCCCAACCGAAGAGGCTGGCGTCCGTTGTTACAACTAGGCACTGAGGCTCCCGGAATAGGCATCCTTTGGAGATGGCTGGTGACATCCACCAGTTGAGGGAACGGAGTACCTCCTTGGGGACATGGACCCTGGCTGGTGAACTGCTTCTGCCTATCCTCTGGAAAGGTAAAAGAAACAATTGAAAATCTCTGGTGTGCAGGTGTGCCCATGGTGCGATGGAAATGCTGGACACCATCTTGCCCAGGAGCCTAGAGAGAAGTACTAAGGGCACTGTGCACTCTCTCTGGACCCTACCTGCCAGGTCCCTGAGACTGTCCTGTCGCTCCTGGGACAGATACACCCTGCACTCAATGGAATCTATAACTGCTCCCAGATGGAGCAGGCGGCTTGAGGGTGTCAAGTGGCTCTTCTCTATATTAATAGAGAACCCGTGGTGTCTAAGGGTCTGAACAGTTACCTGGAGGTCTTCTCTTGCTTGATGGATAGAGGACTGGATTAAAATATCATCCAGGTAACACTGGACACGCACGGGTATAGCCCTGAGATGAGCCGCCAATGCGGCTCATACTATACTTTAGTAAATGCCCTAGGCGCTGACGAGAGACCAAATGGTAAGGCCCTATACTGGTAGTGGGTGCCTGCATACTGGAACCTAAGGTATTGCCGATGTAAAGGCAGAATAGGTATATGCAGGTAGGCCTCCGTCAAATCAATTGAGGAGAGGAAGTCGCCCTCCCTCACGCCCCCAAGGATGGATTGAAGCGACTGTATTTTGAACCACCTATATACAAGATGGCGGTTCAGTCTTTTGAGGTCAAAAATAGCTCTCCACCCACCCAAGGTCTTGGGAATCACAAAAAGAATTGAGTAGAATCCCTGCCCCTGCCCGTGTTACGGTGGTTCTCCTCCTATCTCTCTGGTCGGTCACAGTCGGTGTTGGCAGGAGGACAGAGGTCGACCCCTAGACCCCTCGTTTGCGGGGTGCCTCAGGGCTCGGTCCTCTCTCCCCTCTTATTTAACATCTACATGAAACCGCTGGGTGAGATCATCCGATGATGCGGGGTGAGGTATCAGCAATATGCTGATGATATCCAGTTGTACATCTCCACCCCGCGTCAGTTCAGTGAAGCGGTGGACGTGATGTGCCGGTGCCTGGAGGCTGTGAGGGTCTGGATGGGAGTATGGGAGT
>QLTV01001682.1:2308566-2322419 GCA_003457575.1 Thermophis baileyi
AGGGCCTTCTCTGTGGCTGCTCCGGCCCTCTGGAACCAGCTACCCCCTGAGATCCGGACCACCCCCACCCTGCTGGCCTTCCGGAAAGCGGTGAAGACCTGGCTCTTCCGGCAGGCTTGGGGCCGTTGATCTCGCCTCTGTAATTGGCGAGGTCCGGCCATGAAATGGTATGTATGAGTTTTTAACTGTTTTTAATTGTTTTTATTATGGTTTCTTTTAATGGTTTTTTTATATTGTTGTGAGCCGCCCAGAGTCCCTTGGGAGTTGGGCGGCATACAAATTTAATAAATAATAATAATAATAATAATAGTTGGCCCTCTGGGACCCGCTGGATAGCTCGAATGTCCAGCAGGTGCTGTATAGCAGAAACCATGAGGGCCCTTTTAGAAGCGTCTTTCGACACTGGGAAGCGGATGAAAAACCTCGGGGGTGTGTGTGGAGAGGAATTCTAGAGAGAGGCCTGATCTCACTGTCTCTCTGACCCAAGCGTCCAATGTAATCTCCTGCCATCGGTCGGCAAAGAGGGCCAGGCGACCTCCAATGGGAGGTGCAGTTACTTGGGGCGGTGAAAGGAGCGACTTCCTCCTCCCCGAAAGGGCCGTTTCGACTGAAAGTGTCTACCTCTAGCCGGTCTGTCTTGACGTACTCTTTGTCTCAGGCCGAAGGACCCCTGCAAGTGGGAAGGACCCGCGGCCAAATCGGGGGCCCGAAAGGAAGGGCGGCAGAAAGGTGGGTAGGGACGAAATTCACCCCTCTGCTGCAACGATGGTAACACCTTGTGCTTGTCTCTGGTTTCCACTAACATGGGTTCCAGAGCCTCCCCAAACAACTTGTCCCCTGTAAAAGGGGCAGAGGCAAGTCGCCACTTGTGGCAGGTATGCGCCTGCCACTGCCTCAGCCAGAGTAAGCAACGAGCAGCCACAGAGGAGGCAATGGCCTTGGAGGCAAAACGGGCCATGTTTAGTGATGCATCAGCTGAAAACTGCACCACCGCCACGATCTTGTTCAGATCTTGATGCATCCTTGAATCTGTTGCTGGAATTTTTTCTTGCATCTGGCGGAGCCAGAGCAATGTGGCCCTATTAAAGAAGGATGCGGTTGTGGCAGAACGAATTGCCCAAGCGGCCGCCTGATGTGCTCTCTGTAGTGACTGATCCGAACGCCTATCCTCTGGTCTCAGGCCCTCCTCCTGCTCTCCAGGTATGTTGGAGGATGACATCAAGGTGGCCACAGGTGTGTCCACAGATGGTGTCTGGAGCACCCGAGCCAATTCTGGACCGACATTAAAAAACCGTTTGTCGGTCGAAGAAGGAATTGGGGCCGTCCCCGGAGCCACCCACTGCCGTTGGACTATGTCTACGAATATTCGAGGTGAAGGGATGACTTCTGCTTCCTTGTTCGGTTCCGAGAAGAGTGGATCAGCGAAGTCTTGAGGATCTGGTGCCTCTGGCCCTTCACTGCGTGTCCCGAGACGGGCCACTTTTGTAGCCTTGAAAAGGAGGCTTTTGAAGAGGCTAGGAGGAAATAGGCCAGTAAAGGCGGGCTGGTCAGGCATTAGGCCTTCATCCTCTGACAGGTCTAATTCCCTTTGCTCTACTTCCTCCGAAAGCGATGGCTGGCTCTCATGGGAAGGAGCAGGGGTTCTTGTAGTGGAGGAAATTCCTCGTGACATGGGCCTATGCGATTGACTGAGTAGGCAGAGACCTCAGAATATGCCCGTCTGGGCTGCTGTAGTCCAGCAGAAATGCCCTGTTTAATGGTTTCTGAGATAATATCCTGAATATTATCAGTCAGTAAAGGTTCCTTGCCTATCTCCGGGCGCAGGCCTGCAGCTGTTGGAGTGAAGGAGGCCAAAGAAGCTGATTTGGAACCTTTACTGGTTCTCTCCATACCCTTTGCTGGGTTTGGCAAGTCTGATGTAGAGCCCGATAGCCCTGTATTGGAGATAGGCAGAGGGAAGCTTTGAAGGGAGAGTTGGTCTGCAGCTCCCTCTGGTGACAGGTCTTGGAATCGCGCCCTGTCAGAACAAGAGGGCTCGCTTTGTCAATCTGAGGCAGGAGGTCTGTCCTTGCTGGCCCTGTCACAGATTCTTTGTAGGGCCTGATCTCTGCGCCTCTCATCCCTTTGGGCTGCTTTGGAGGTCTTGCCATGCTTAGCAGCCTTGCTGCGAGCCTTAGATTTGTGAGCCGTGGCTCTGTTGTCAGCTGCTTCAGCTCTAATTGCCTCAGCACAGCTGTCAACTGCCGCTGCATCCGCCATATTGGCTGCCTTGCTTTTCGCATCCTTTTTTGCTTTGAATAAAGCTTTGGGCATCAGATATCTGCGGCTGCCTGTATAAGCCCTCTGGCTCGGCAGGAGAGCTCTGAGTTAAATGGGAATTAATTGAGGAGCTCCTCAAATTGGCAGTTCAGCGGGAAATTGGGCGCAAAGCCCTGGAATAGGTTCTGGCCGCTAGAGTCAATTGGAAACGCGGAGCTCCTCTTAATGGTGGCATGGCTGCCCTGCGGATCACGAGGCTCCTGGAGGGAAAGCGGCGACCGGCAGTTCTATCCGGCTGGGAGCGCAGAGCTCCGCTCTGATGGAGCGGTAGAGTTGGGGCTATCCCGAAAGGTGCAGGCTGCAATGAATGGGAGCGCGGAGCTCCACTAGCGCTTTTGCACCCTTAGATCAAAGCGTCGGGCGGCGTGACAACTGTTCTCCTGAAATGGCTGCCCGAGTTGCCCAAGCCGGGAGCGCAAAGCTCCTCTATTTTGCTTCCCCGCTGTCAACTGGGAGCGCGCAGCTCCTCAATCTGGCTTCCCCTGCTGTTACAATGGGCGCGTGGAGCTCCACAGCCTCTCCAGAGCACCTGCTGCTCAACCGAGTGTCAGAAAAGGTTAGCCGCAGATGACAGGTGACTGTCACTAACCTGACAGCAGAGGAGCCCTTCCAAGCGGCTTGAGCCAAAGCCCTCGCCACTGGGGATATCCCAGCAACTCTACCACAATGAATGGGAGTCTGCTGGTTCAAACTCACGATGTCAGAAGAATCAATGAAGAAGCATCCAGGAATGTAATCAATTTTGGAGGAAAAACTCGACACGTCAGTCCTAGCTGAAGGACTGAGTCAAAAGCTGGGGAGCCCTAGCAACAGAGGCGTGGCATTACAACTCTGACAGACTCAGTCCAATCAACTGAACAGACGAGGTCAACCCATTCCTGGATGCTATCTCCACTATGGAGAAGAGAATTATTCATGTTGTTTTAAGCACAATAAAATATGAGGAAAGCATACAATTGCCACTCCTGTTTAGTGGCAGGATGAATATCACATACTGAACAATTTAGTTCAATACAAAAGAATGTCATCAATCCACATTTTGATACAACTTTCCAAATTTGCACTATCCAGATATACACATATCACAAGTAACCTCTCTATTGGACAAACTTTCTGTAGATGGTTATGTGCTATCAACCCTGTAGTCCCAAATGCTTCAATTCATTCCATTCTGATCTACATACATTCATAAACTAGAACTTAAGAGTTATATTTGTCTTTATTATTCTTATTTGGAACTCTCTTAATCTGTTAAAACCTGCCAGATACTATGAATTAGGAGCTGGAAGCTACATTCAGTAGCTGAAACACTCAGCCAAGTACAAATAGAATCCCAAAGTAATAAAATCATCTGGATTAAGGAAAAGGTTGATCTCTTCACATCCTTACATGATGTAATTTTCAGATTCTTTTCCTTGCCAATGAATACAGGCTTTTACAACTAATTTCACAATGGGTTGGAGATGATCATTCTCTTGGTGATTGACAGTTGAAGTCATATTAACAGAATAGGATTGAGCAGATAAGGAAAACAACAGGATGGCACCTCATCTATTTTAATGGGCATGGTCCTTCTCATCCATTTAAAATGAAGGAATCAAATTTAATAACCTCCAATCCCTTGCACCTTTGAAACAGCCAGGTTGGAATTAAGCAGGCCCATTTTATCAAATGAGAACACTACCGTGTTTCCCCGAAAATACGACATGTCCCAAAACTAAGGCCAAGCCTGATTTTTGGGGTGGGCGTAAATATACGCCCTCCTCTGAAAATAAGCCCTAGTGAAGGGGTGGGCATGGCCAGCACAGGAGGCAGCCCTTCCCTTCCCCGGTCACCTCATGGAGGTTCAGCCCCTTAATTGCTGCCCGCTGAGCCAGCGAGGGCTGTGCAACTCAGCCCAGATCTCCAGCTGCTGGCCTCCTCCCCCTTTTCCTGCCAATCATTCTTTACTTGGGATCGCAGCACAGACACACATCTCCAGAATGCTTCATCCGAAGCCTTCAGCCTTGCAATCCTGGGAGGGGCGTCTGTACTGCAATGCCAAAGAAAGGTGTGTGTGTGTGTGTGTGTGTGTGAGAGAGAGAGAGAGAGAGAGAGAGAGAGAGAGATCCAATTCCAACCTCGGAGAGTTATCCAGGGCTGGTAGCAATGTTCTCTTCATCCCCCACCTCCCTCTCTCTCTCTCACACACACACACACAGGTCCCTCACCCCCCCTCAACCCTCCCAAGGCAGCCACATCCCTGCGAACTCCTGTGCCCCCCGCCCCTTCCGCTGCCCGTGGCACCAACCATAGACCTCGAACGCCTGCTCCTGCACCATGGTGGCGGCCCACCTGCTCTCGCCCCCGTGCCCAGGCGCCGCGTCCGCATAGCCCGCGCTACCGAGCGCCCGCCACAGCAGCACCAGCATCGCCGCCCCGGGGCTTCCTTGGCAGGGCGGCCACCTGCGGCAGAGAAGCCTCCATGCGTGGTGGGCGGAAGTCAGCACGTGCACTTCCGGTAGAGGCGGTGGCTGCGTGGTGGGGCAGCCGCGGAGGACTACAATGGCAGGCCTGGCACATCCCGCAGCTGGGTACAGGTCTCTTGGCAGGGATGGCTGAGGCGCTTCAGGTGTTGCTGCTGCCGCCGCCTCCGCCTGCTGAGGCCCTGGCCGGCCCCCTGCGGCCAAGCTCAAGTGAGAAGCGTTGGCCATGGCTCAGACGGCCGAGCTGTATCTGTCAGGGCTGCCCTCGGCGCGGCTGCCCGGCGTCTCGCTGCTGGGCGCCAGGAAAGAGTAAGCGGGGTCTGCGGGAGGAAGGGAGGGCAGGCAAGGGTCCCGCGAGGCTCCCTTCCCCAGGAAGAGTCTGGCCTGGTCGCCGTCCAGTCCGGTGACTCCCGAGGCGGAGGGGCTTCCCGGGCTTGCTGGCAGGCGCTCCAGTCGGTCAGCGCTTGGGGGGGGACCACGGGGTGATCAGAGCGGAGAGGAGCAGGGGGGAAGAAGAGGCTTCTGGCGACCGTCACCATAGAGTGGGAAGCACAATCCCAGAGTGGCTGCTGCCCTGGCTGGGTTTGGAAGCCACAGAGGCGGAGTTTGGGGGAGAGAAAGAAAGACTTCTGCTGCTTCTGCTTTTGGCTGCATGCAAGGAAAGCAGCAGAAGCAGCAGAAGTCTTTTGTTCTCTCCCCCAAACTCCACCTCTGTGGCTTCCAAACCCCAGCCAGGGCAGCGGCTGCTCTGGGAGTGTGCTTCCCACTCTATGGTGATGGCTGGAACTGGAGCTGGACCCTGCAGGGGGAGTTGGCCCAGGCCGTAGCTTCCGCACGGGTGCTGGTGCTCACCGGCTTCGCCCACATCGACGTGGTGAGGCCTGGGAGGTGCGTGAGCGGGGGGGGAGACAGGAACTTGCGCAGCTTGGCGCCTTCGGGCCACTCGCATTCTACACACAGGAGGGGAGGGGAGGGGCTTGATGGTGGCACATGGAGGGAGCCTCTCTCTGCCGGACTCCTGGCTGTGAGTGTGCAGGCTGCCCGGGGCCTCCTGCACCCCCGAAATAAGACCACCACCACCCACCCCGATAATAAGGCCAAGCCCTTATTTCCCCTGTCTTATTTTCGGGGAAACAGGGTATGAAAACAACCACAATGGGATGCAAACAGGTAACATCTATGATATATTCCTTTAATTCATTCTAAGCATCTTTAGTTTGGCATAGCAAGCTTAGCAATTTATCACCATCTACTTTCATATTCAGGTTCATAGTCAGCTGAGGCAAGCTGACAGAATAGAGCAAGTATAGCACTGGTTATTCAAAAATACAATGATAAACTTTTTTTGAGATTTAGTATAGCCCAACATAAAAACAACAAGCTCTAGGGTCTCAACCCCCCCCATTTAATAATAAGTTCAGGAAGGAATTTGCAGTTAATCTTCAATGATCCTATCCTCCAAGTTGAGATTTGCCTCCATCCTCCTATTCTTCTGTAAGAGCCTGAAGAACTGTCGACCTGGGGACCCAATGGAGGAGTACCACAATGGAGGTGCCTAATATACTGATAAAACAACCACTCCTCCCTTTGCTACCTGCTTCCCTACCCATCCATCTTTATTCTCATATCGTTGTATTCTCATTGTTTTCTTTTTCATTTATTCCATTCTTCCATGACTTTGCTACTGTTGTATTTCTTTTTGTTTTTATGTTTTTATTGTTGTAAGCCAACTAGAATAGCCCCACAGCAAGATAGGTGGCAAATAAATTTAACAATTTAAAAAATAAATAGATAAATAAATAAATAAATAATCACATTCTCCATAGTGGAGGGGAAGATTATCCAGGAGTGGGTGGTAACTCTGCTTCTCTGCCTGGAGACCGAGTCATCTTTTTTTGCCACACCTCCTCTTGACTGGTTTCCTCCCAGTTCCGACTCAGTCTTCCGTCGAGTAGAGACAGAGAAAGATTTGCTCCTGGATAATCTTCCTTGTCAGGTGGTTTTTTTTTTTTTTTTGAGATTATTTTTTTGTTTTCCTGTTTCCTTCAGTAGTTGTTGGAGATCGCTGAGGGCGATCCGGGGGCTTACGCTGGTAAGCCGCCCTTTCAGCTGGTCATTTGCCAAGGCCCCTGCCCGCGCCCACTTCAGCGGAGGGGGCATTCCCTGGAGATGGGCTGCCCCAGGGCTTGTCTCGGTATCAGAGGGGGGCTCAGTCACTGCCTGGTGCTCCAGGCACACTGACTGTGGCTAGCGCGCTCTGCATCGGCAATAGAGAAAAAAAGACGCGGCGAGAGTGCTCTTTGTGAGCCAGTTCGCCTTTTCAAAGTCTGCAGAGCCGGTGCTTGAAGAGCCGCGGCAGGAGCTGCCCTTGCCAGGCCAGTCTGCCTTCTGAGGGTCGAGTGAGGTCCTCCCCTCAAGTTTGGATCGGCAGCAGTTGCTCCCTGAGAGCCAGCCTGCCTGCGTCATTTGTAACTGCTTTTGCCGCTTCCCGCGCCTTTTTCTATTGAGGCAAGCCTGCCAGCTAGTCTGCCTAGCAACAGCTAGAGAGAGCTGTCAACGGCGGTTTTTCTGTGGAAGGGAGGGGTGCTTTTGCTCTCAGCTGAGAGATCTGCCCAGCAACTCCTGATCAGGGCTGCAGTTCCCTCTATCTGCCACTGGAGGGCTCCAATTTTTTTCCCTCAATTTTTTGCCTTTGCCTTTCCAGCTTGAGTATGGCTGCTAGAGGCTCTTCAAGTGGCAGTTCTGCTAATGCCTCTAAGACCAGCAAGGGCTCCAAGGCATCTGAGAAGGATGTAAAGCGCAGGCATAAAGCCTTGGAAAAGGAGATGGCCAGAGCAGAGAAGGCAGCTAGATTGCAGGACAGGGGCAACTCCTTCCAGGGAGAGATTGACCCTTCCCTAATTTTTGGGGATCAACAGCCTTTTCCCCTTTCAGGGGCCAGTGCCTTACAATCCCACTGTCCTAGGAACTGGTCCCCAGAGAGAGTTAGGAACCGGTTTCCCCAGGACCCTGTCCAGAGTAAGCCCGTTCAATCTGGGGCTTCCAGGCCTGTACCCTTCAGCCACCTTTATGCCCACTGCAGCAGGGCTCAGGGCCTCAGAGGGACTTGAATCAGGGCTACCTGAACACCTGCAGGCGTTAATTGCCCAGGCTATTTCTCACGGAGTTACCACTGTTTTGCAGCAGGGGCCTCATTCCTCCTTGCTGCCCCAAGGTTTTTCTGTTTCAGCCTCCCCCCCTACTGGTCAGGGCAGCCAGAGTGATGATTCCTCTGATAGGGAGGACCATTTCCGGGCCTGGTCGGATGATGAGGGTTCTGCCCCTGACTCTGCCCACCTATCGGGGTTATTTCGTCCCGACCTTTTCAAGACACTGCTCCGCAAGGCCAAGGCTATGGCCAACCTGGGCCCTGAGCCCAGCACAGAGACTTCCGCGGAGCCACTGGACTCTAGCCAGATGCTCTTTACTGAGCCTACTATCCAAAGTGAGATTGTTCCTTCAGCCAAGCTCTTCATAGACACGGTTCAGAGGCAGTGGGCCGCCCCAGGGACGAGTTCGTCCCCCACGGGCACCGAGCAGAGGTTATACAATGTGGCCTCTGATCTCTCAGACCTGCTGCAGATCCCGGTGGTTGATGCCCCGGTGGGAGCCTTAGCTTCTGCCTCTATGTTGACCTCTGATGCCATCGACAATCTGCGCCCTGAGGACAAAAGAGCTGAGATGGCTCTGCGAAAGGTGCACCAGACAGCTGCCTGGGCTGTCAAGGCCTCAACAGCAGCGTCCTTTTTCTCTTGGACCTCCCTGCTCTGGCTTCGTCAGATGAAGGAGAGGATCCCTCTCGAGGATGCTAGATCCCATCAGGATCTTAGCAAGCTTATAGCTGCGCCAGAGTTCACATCGGATGCCACTCTCAACGCAGCGAAGTTCGCTTCCCGTTCCATTGCGGCCTCTGTGACTTCTTATCGCCTCTTGTGGCTTTGCCAGTGGCAGGCGGACGTCAAGAGCAAATGGAGGCTAGCTTCCGCCCCTTTCAAGGGCTCTAGCCTCTTTGGAGAGGCCTTAGATCCGGTCTTGGTGGACACCAAGGACAGGGGCAAGGCCATGCCCTCCTTTTTCCGCAGGGGCGAACGTCGTTTCTCTCCTTACCCTCGGAAGCAGTCCTTTCGAGCCTCTGACACAGGGTTGGAGTTCAGCCAGCCCCAGAGACCATTTTTCAGCAGACAAGGGAGATAGCCGGACAGGTCTGGTTTCAGGAACAGACAGCAACAGCCAGGTAAGCGCCCCTTTTGGGGTTCGGGAAGTCACCCCTTCCGTTGGTCCCGCAAAGGAGGGGACTGATGCTCCCTTTGGAGGCTGTCTGGGCCTTTTTGCCCAACAATGGAAAGCTACGACATCTGACGCTTGGGTAATTAGGACCGTGAGGTTTGGTCTGTCTCTTGAGTTCCAGGTCTCCCCCCCCCGAGTTTCTTCATCAGATGCCCTGTTTCAAGGGATGTTACTAAATGTGACCTTATGGCCTCAGCTATTCAACATTTGCTCAATATCTAGGCCATTCAACCTGTCCCTCAGGAACAAAGAGGACAGGGCTTTTATTCTATCATTTTCTTGGTCCCTAAGAGCTCGGGGGGCTGGAGGACCATCCTGGACCATCCTGGATCTCAAGAGACTGAACAGATACCTCATTCACAAGCATTTTAAAATGCATTCCCTCAACTCTATTCTGGAGGGAATTCGGGAGGGCGACTTCCTGAACTCCATTGACCTAACGGAGGCGTACTTACACGTTCCCATCCTGCCAGACCACTGGCGCTGCCTTCGTTTCTGTTATGCCGGCCGTCATTTTCAATATAAGGCCATGCCATTTGGCCTCTCACCGGCTCCCCGGACCTTTACTAAGATTTTGGCGGCCTTGACTGCGTATCTCAGGGCAATCCCAGTCAGGCTGCAGTGTTATCTAGATGACATTCTTATTCAGTCCTCTTCCGAGCTGCAGGCCAGGGAGGACCTGAGAATAACCGTTCAGGTACTTCAGGAACATGGCTTTTCGGTTAACATCGAGAAGAGCCATTTTTCTCCCACCACCAGATTGCTTCATTTGGGAGCAATCATTGACTCTTCAAATTGCATGGTTTATCTCTCCCCGGAATGGCAATCCAGTCTACAGGAAATGACGAACCTCATCCTGGACAAGGGAGTTGTGCCTCTGGCTACTTTATCACAGCTCCTGGGGAAAATGATTTCATGCATAGCTATTGTACCATGGGCTCATCTCCACCCCAGGACTCTTCAGTGGTTCCTCCTGCCTTACCAGAGGTCTGGCAGGAGCAACTCGCCAATCAGAGTCCGGGTTCCTCAACAGGTGCTCCAGTCACTCAGATGGTGGAGGTCCCCGGCCATCGACAGGGGAGTTTCCTTTAAGACGCCCAAACGACTTACCATTACGACAGATGCCAGCCTCTTTGGCTGGGGGGCCCATTTTCGGTCCTCCATAGCTCAGGGCCGGTGGACTCCAGCCGACTTGACTCACAATATAAATTGGCTGGAGCATCTGGCGCTTCAGAGTTTCCAGGACTCTGTATCGGGACACCATGTCCTCATTTTGACAGATAACATATCAGCCAAGGCCCACATAAACCGTCAGGGGGTTACCCATTCCAGGTCCCTCATGCAGGAGGCGGAAGCGTTAGGTGTATGGGCAGAGACACACCTTCTGTCCCTCAGGGCAGATCATATTTTGGGGGTGAGCAATGTACAGGTGGACTGGCTCAGTCGGACTACGGTGGACCAGTCAGAGTGGCGCCTCCACCCGTTGTTTCTGGAACTGACTGCTCGCTTCGGGGCTCCAGTCTTGGACCTTTTCACCACCCCAGACAACAGCCAACTACCCAGGTTTTTTTCCAGGTTTCCGGCACCGGGAGCGGAGGGGACGGATGCCCTCCGCAGTCCTTGGCCCCAGGGCCTCCTTTATGCCTTCCCACCCCTTCCTCTAATTCAAGGGATAGTCAGGAAGGTTCTGGGGGAGAGGGCCCAGATTGTTCTTCTGGCCCCTTATCGGCCAAGGAGACCTTGGTTTGCTGACCTGGTCAGCCTGTCGGTAGCCCCACCCTGGAGGATTCCTCGAAACAGAATCTCCCTCAGCCAGGAGGTCTTGGTCCATCCGGACCCACAGTGGTTGCAGTTGACCGCCTGGCGTTTGAGCGGAGAGTCCTGAGCCAGGACAATTTCTCCTCCAGGGTGATCAGGACAATGCAGGCCTCTAGGAGGCCTTCCATGGACAGGATTTACAATGTAACATGGACTTCCTTTTGCAGCTGGTGCTCCACTAGAGACATTGACCCCTTTTCAGCGGCGGGGCCTCAGGTCCTGGAGTTCCTTCAGGATGGTCTTGATCAGGGTCTGAGGCCTAACACCATCTGCAGACAGGTAGCTGCTCTGTCTTCGGTGCTTTCATATAGAGCAAGGGAATCCCTTTCCTAGGATTCCAGGGTCTGCCGCTTCCTGAGGGGCACAAATAACTTAAAACCGCCAGTAGTGCACAGGTACCAGACGTGGGACCTGTCAAGGGTGTTGCGCGCTCTCAGAGGGGATCCTTTTGAGCCATTGAGAACTACGTCCTTACGATTTTTGACTTACAAGGTGTCCTTCCTGGTGGCCATTAGTCGGCCAGTAGGATTTCGGAATTATCTGCCCTCTCAGTGAGGGAGGACTTATGTATTTTTCACCCTGACAGGGTGGTGTTAAGACTGGATCCCTCCTTCATCCCCAAGGTGAATTCCTGGTTCCATCGGGCTCAGGAATTGATTTTACCAAACTTCTGCCCGGGGCCGTCTCATGCCCTTGAGCGGCGGTGGCACACCTTGGATGTGAGGAGGGCTCTCCGGATTTACATCAAGAGGACCGCCTCCTTTTGGAGGACAGAGTCCCTGTTTGTGTCTTTTCAGCCTTCTTCCATGGGCTCCAGGGTTACTCCATCGTCTGTGGGACGGTGGATTCGGGCATGTATCGGCAAGGCCTATGACATCCAGACTCTTCCAAGGCCTCAGAACATCACGGCCCATTCCACCAGAAGTGCGGCCACGACAGCGGCGTGGGCGACGCAGGCCTCCATAGAGGAGGTTTGTCGAGCAGCGACCTGGTCCTCTCCGTCTCCGTTCATTCGTCATTATAAGCTGGACACCTACGCTTCAGCGGAAGCAGTCTTCGGCAGGCAAGTCCTTCAGAGGGTCCACACGGAGCAGAGGACTGGTGACCAGAATGCTCCCCACCCGCGAGACTGACCGGCTTTGGTAAGCCCCACTCCTGGATAATCTTCCCCTCCACTATGGAGAAGGGGCGTTGGTCCTACCTGATACGCTCCTTCTCATAGTAGGGGAAGATTATCCAGCTCCATCCTAGCAGACCATCTGGTCACGGGTCAGGGAGGGGTTACTGTCATTTACAGGATGCAAGTCTCTTCATCGCTCCACCTTCGTCGGAACTGGGAAGAAACCAGTCAAGAGGAGGTGTGGCAAAAAAAGATGACTTGGTCTCCAGGCAGAGAAGCAGAGTTACCACCCACTCCTGGATAATCTTCCCCTACTATGAGAAGGAGTGTATCAGGTAGGACCAACGCCCCTTTTCTGCATTTTTGATGCAATTTTCTAAACAAAAATATGTGCATTATTATTTTTATAAGTGGAAAATCTGCACAAAACAATATTCAATAGAAAATTATTTAAAAGTATGTCTATTAGGTCAGTGGCCCCCAACCTTTTGGGTACCATGGACCAGTTCAGTGGAGACAGGTTTTTCCGTGGACCAGAAGGGGTGTGGTTTTGCATGTTGCCTGCATCCTGCAGATGGAGCTTTGCAGGTTTGTGCAGCCCGGTTGTTGGCATGCCACAGAACAGGAGTTAGGGACCCCTACTTTAGGTAAGCATGCACACAAATACTTGCATTCTAGAAGAATTACATATGACAGTGCACATATATTTTAATCAATTACCAAAAAATTTATGCAACTAAACCTTCATGCCACATACTGTATAATGGCAGATTACAATATACTAAAATTACAATAAAAGCAAACAAAGAATAATAAAAGCTTAAAACACAATATTTAATAATAACATAATTATGGTAAATTATACATATTTTCTTCCATTCAATTATGTCCAATTCTCAAAGACCGCATGGACAAGTCCCTGTAGTTTTCTTGGCAAGATTTCAGAAGTAGTTCACCACTGCCTTCTTCCTAGTACTCAATGAATGTGACTAGCTCAAGGTCACTCAAGGTCACACAACTGACTTCATACCAATATCATGATCACTAGTAAAAAGGCTTGATTTAAATCAATTTAAATCATAATTTTTAAAGAGCAACTGTCATCTCTGTCCCGCAGCAGCTCCTCCTCTGACCCGCTGTTGACTCACCGACAGTCCCATTTACTTTAATGGGACGGCTGGTGATGCGGCAGTGACACAACAAGATGAGGGACGTGGCAGACAGCAGGTGAGTGGATGCCTGCTAACAGGTGCTGCCATGATGGATCTGAAATGACAGGTGCTCTTTAATATTATATTTATAAGCTGCTTAAAAGGTTTCACTTTCATTTTTACTGCTTGCCCTTCCTCCTCACACTTAGAGCCTGGTGGTACAGATGCATTTCTCTTCAAACAATCATACAGTTTGTAGTGTACATAGATTTGCAAAACAATGGGATAAAGGAATATTCCTGAACTTTGTTTTATGATTTATCTCATGTTTAGTGTGAAATTGTGTGAATGCATCAATGCAGTGCATGTTATCTCAGCTGGCAGAGCTTGGATTCATTGAATGAGTTTACCAAAAATGTAAATATTGCAGAATATACAGCCTCATGCTACATAACTAAGCTCCATTTCATGCTGAATAAACTAAATTATTAATGCATCTTAAATAGAAAACTATCTTTAGATAGATTTTTACTCCACAAGCATTTTATTAAAATAAATTTGATAAAATAAAAAAAATCTGATTTAAATTAAAAAAAAATCTGTTTTTTTAATTTTTTTAAAAAAAAAATCATCGATTTTTATCCATATTTGTCA
>QLTV01001682.1:2328270-2350286 GCA_003457575.1 Thermophis baileyi
GAGTCAGGTGAAAAGGAAAGAAAAAAAAAATCAGCCTCGTTGCCCGAGTCTGAAGCTGGTAAGGCAGGGCAGGCTCGAAATTAGGAAAGCGCGCCGGCTGGATTTCAAAGTCAGATTAAGCGGGCGGTGGCTGAGGCGACCTCAGGGTAGCCTGCTCCGATGCGTGCTGAAGCGCGGGAAACTGCAGCTGAGGCGCTTCTGCGGGCGGCGGCTGGGGCGGACCCAGGGTAGCCTGCTCCTTAGTAAAGGCACGCTGTGGCTGTAAGACCGGAGCTGGGTCGATCGCAGCTTGGGCGGCGGCTGGGGCGGACCCAGGGGAGCCTGCACCGAATTTAGCGGAGCTGTCAGTTACGGGCGGCGGCTGGGGCAGACCCAGGAAAGCCTGCACCGTCAGGGAAGTTGACAGGAGTGCTGCGATATCAGGGGAAGGGAAAATTTCCGCCCCTTCAGTAAAAGACTGTGGGCGGCGGCCGAGAAGACCCGGGGCAGCCGGCTCCCAGAAACCCAAGTTAGCTGACAGGACAGAGCTCTCAATTCAATGCAGCCAAATCAGAGACCAAGCGCTCAAGGAGGACAGAGCTCTCATGCTCAGCACAAAAATTCTCCTAGTAGATCTGAATGGGAAATGACTCAATCTTCTGCCTAGGGCGAGCAGCCACTAAGCGAAGCGTCTCTCTCTGGCAAGGACTGAGTCGATAACTGGAGCAGAGAGAGAGGCAACGGGGCGTGGCTATGAAAATTATGACTCAGTCTCTAGGCAGAAGGATGAAGTCATCACCCATTCCTGGCCTATCCTGCAACCTCACTGGAGAATTTGGAGATTTTCCTTATGAACCTTCCAGAAAGTTTAACACATGAACATAATTCACTCTTTAAAAAACCCAGCATCAGAAATACACGAAATTATTCAAACTGTACCAAGTTTACATACAAATATCTTCATTAAATTAATAACTCTTCACTGAAAAATACAGAAATATTCCAACTATCTTAAAGCATCAAAATTATATGCTTTTTACAAAAGAAAAGAAGCAGTTTTCCACAAATGATATTTGATAATGTCATGGAAAGGCACAGATAGATTATTTAATGTATTATGTAGATTAGATGTTTATAAATGTAACTGCCTAGATTTCTAACTGTAAATTCTACCTCAGTGTAAGGCTTAAGTTTTACTAATTATCATAAAGAAATCCATCTAACTACCAGTACTAAATGCTACTGTTTGGAAATATCTCTGCATATCTAAAGTTCAAGTTTTATCTCAATCATAAATCCACTTTTTACTTACTAGATACACATTATGTCTCAAGCTGAATAAACAAAAACAGTAAGAAAAAATTCAGGAAGATAAAATCAATATATGGAAACAAAAACCAGTTTGTTATGATGGCTAAGGCACCAGTCTAGAAACCAGGAGAATGTGAGCTATTTATTTGGTATCTCTATTTTTTGTAACAAAACAATATTTAATCTTAAAAAAGAAATTTTTGAAAAGATTAAAAATACAAACTAAGAAGGAAAAGAAAAAAATCAATGCAAAGTATTTGCTCTATGGACTATGGAGTAAAGAATGGTAGATGCCATTTACTTATGTCAGTTTCAACTTATTTCATTACAAGTAGCTATTCTTTGGGGGAAAGTGGAAGGGTGCCCTTCCACTTTTTAGCCACAACTGTAAGCAGAGCATAGCTGCACATCCCTAAAAACGAGAGCATGAAGTTGCTGTAGCCTAAAATTAATATCTTTTAAAATTTTCAGTTAGCTCTAAGACCATTGTTAACTTTTCCAAATATAGTAAAAAAAATCAACATTAAACTATCCATAGCTTCTACTATTCAAAAAAAGGATCTATATCAGGAAAAAATATTACAGAATATGTGCATAGCTCTAAATACATAATTGCAGGATCTGTCAGAAAAGTATTTAATAATGAATTCAGCTTTGTTCTTATGTTTGTATATAGACAATAGAATTCCAGAGTACTCATGTTCTGAGGAAGATTTAAAAAGCCTACCTGAGAGACTCTGCCATTCGTCTTAAATCTTCATTTTGCTGTTTCAATCGTTCAAGTTTTGCTAGTATTTTTGACAGTTCACGGCTAGAGTGGTCCGGATGCTCACTGTCTCGTACTAAGTGTCCACCTATGTAAAAGAGCAATGTTCCCCAAGCAAAAAGGATGAGCATAATCCATCGCCAGGAGCCAGTCCATGGCCGCATTTTCAAATGTTTTGTCCACTACAAAATAGTTTTTGTTCACAAAGTAAACATTGTAATTCCTCAGTCAATACAAAGATTCCAAGGCTTCAGTGCTATTCATCATCATCTTGTGCTTCTCAAGGCATTTATCCTATAGCAGAATTTCAGAATAATTATCCAGGATGATGAGTATTCCAAGTACTAAGGTCACAAATGTTTTGGCTTTATGCCTGCAAAAAAGAAACAAAATGTTAATGTTATATTTTAATGACAATTATATATTTAGATAGAGATCAAATTACTACATATGGAATTGCAAATCAGTTATTGGCTTTATACCACTTCAGCATGTCAACAAAGTATAACATACTGTGATAATAACACAAACTAAAAAAGAGAATTCATCCTTCACTTGTATAACAATATGCTTTATTCCTTAGTCAAATGTAAATAAGAAGACCTATCAATAAAGGAGAATATTTGTAGCTCAGGATTGAAATGAGGGGTCCTTGGTGTTCTCTGAGCTTGGTTGTTGTTGTTGTTGTTGTTGTTTTGGTTTTTTTTGGTAGCACTGATGATATTAGCTAGTTTGGGTAATGAAATGTCTGCAAGAAAACAACCAAGTTCAGAGAGCACTAGAAACCTAATTCAGTAGATTAGAGTAATTCAGTACAGAAAATAAATTTATATGGTTACTAAAAGTTGACAATGACTCTATGGTATGTAATCAATAATCATAACTATTAGTTTTCATAGAGCTAGATATAAACAAACTCGCTTGAACAAAGACAAGCAGTTCTTATGAGCCATGGTAGAAAAATACTAGAGAAAAATGTCATCAAATCCAAATATACTACTCTACCACTAAAAACAGACAGGTATTCAAAAAGACTCCCTGGCCTATCACTATGCTATAATATATGATCAAAGAGATCTTACACTTAATCATAAATATGGGAATTCTGTTGAAAGTCTCAATAAATATAAATGGATTTAGTTGCAACATGTCCCTAATTCAGCAATTATCTTCATAGCAAAGTCTGGGAGAATAGAAAACATTAATTTTGAGACAATATTTCACCAAATGCAAAACATGTATTAAGTTATTAAAACTGTGCTTATTAAATCATTATAAATAAGAAATAGTTACAGAATATAATAAGCATTATACTGATTTAACCTATCTAAAATACTGCTGAAAGCATGTTAGGTTACATCTGGAAACATATATTGACAACAATGTCATGAACCTATTGAGGATAATCTCAGTGTAGAATGATTAAGGAGACAGTTTGATACTTGGGAGATCCAGGTTCAAGTCCCTATTTGACCATATAAGACTTGTACAGGGACTTCAGGCCAGCCTTCATTTCCCCAGTCCAGCTCTTTCTCACAAGGTTATTGGCAGAAACAAAATGAACACTGCTCAATGAACCAGAGAGGTCATAAAGGAAAGGTGGGAAAACTACATAACCATTATTGCAGTAATATTACATGATATAGATTAAGACAATGTTGGTGTACATATTTTCCTGATGATATAAGCTATTACATCACATATGCCTTGTACAATTATAGCTTTGCTATTAACAGAGCATGCAGATTTGCGTCTAATCTCTGGGACCTGAGCTTGGTTAATATTTCCGTCTGAGATCTTAAAGATAGCATTAGGCTAGACAGATGGTACACCTGATTCAATAAAAGAGCCTCAAATATTAAATTGTGCCATCAAATCTAGCAGAAAACTGCTAAAACAGGTGTCATTCCCTACTACTGGAAACATAGCATGAAACAGACCTCTCTATAATCTTCTCCCATTCATTTGTATGTTATTATGTTACCTACTGTAACACTTTTCCATCTACCTCAAAATAATATTCTGCAGACCAAACCAAAGAAAGCTTGGCCACATCTCTTTAGAATTTTCTTAAAATATGATAACCAAAACTGAACATAGTATTGAAAGCTAGGTTTGACCAATGCAGAATCAAGTGGAATTATTACTTTGGAAATACTTTTATTGAATCAGCGTAAACCTGTATGTGCATTTTTGTCAACCACATCACACTGCTGACTGGTATTCAATTTGCAATAAACTATTATTCCAAGATCTTTTGCCAAGTCATGTATCCTCCCTATCCTATTTCTATGCATTGTTTCTTAAATGAAGAACTCTGAATGTGTCTGTTTCATTGCATAAGGTACTGTTATGTTCAGACCTTTTTGCTAACTCATCAGGATCATTTTGCCTTTTATTCTATTTTCTCAGATATTAGCTATTCCAACCAGTTTTGTACCATTTCCAAATATGATAAACATTGCCTCTACCTGTTCATCCCACTTACTAATAAAATGTTTTAGTACAACATCCAGAACTGCACCTTGTGGTACTCCACTTGGTATATTGCTGCAGATTAATAAAGAATCAATGAAGAGTACTCTTACAATTTTTCAAGCCAGTGTATATCCACTTGTCATGCCATTCAGGTGACATCTGTTCTCTTCCAGCCATTGGGCAGTTTGCCAATTCTCTAAGAGTTTTCAAAAATAATATAAAATGGTTCAGCCAAGCTATCATGAAGTTCTTCATGTACCCTCAATACAGTGCATATAGTCCTGAAGATGTAAACTTGTTTAAAGTAAATAGCTTTTTCCCCAACATGCTTTTATCAGTCTGAAGCCTCAATCCTGACCCTGCTATTCTTCAGAACGCCACATAATCTCTTGTTGGTGAAAACAGACAAAATATGATTCAGTAACATTACTTTTTCTTTGTTATGCGTTATCTTTTTGCCAACATTATTGAGAGCCAGTACACTGTTTCACTTCCTTTCTTTTGAATATACCTGAAGCTCTTTCTGTTGCCATCAATGAATTAGATTTCTATATAGTAGAGAATCAGATGCTTCATTTTTAACATAAGTGATGTTATGAAATGGTAAGTATAATTAAAATATGTTAAAATATTTTGCTCAGTCTATCTTACTGAGAAACAACAGCACTGAAACTCAGTGTATATTGTTATACATCTTTTCTTTAATAAGTATATCTTAAATAAATATTTTAAGGAACACAGAAGCTAATCTAACACACATTTTTTTAAAAAAAAAAAATTTAAAGACAACCAGCAAATCCAAACAGTAATTTACTGTTGATTTCCAAATTATTTTACATAAAAGAACTGCTCTTCAATGAAATAACATTTTTCTGAAGTAAACTTCTAAGACTACTGAATAGAGCAATTTCCAACATTGGTTTTAACAACAGTTGGACATTATATTCAACACTTGTGGTAGCTGCTAATATATCCAGGTCTTTCTTTACTCCAATAGCATCTTTATTCTGTTCCCTATTTTGTGAAAGGATGTATCATGGACAGAGTATAGGGTTCTGTCTGCTGCTGCCCATTTTAACTAGTATTATACATTTTTTCCCAGTCTAATAGTCGGTTCATCTGAGTCTTTTCTTCCATCTATACAAGACATTCCTGAACCTAGATAATTCTTAATCTGATGAGAAAAATTCAGATTTTGATAGCTGTAGCCAGTGAAAAGGTGCTATCACATTCCCATTTTTTTCTTTTTTGCCACCATGGACTAACATAGCTCTTCTCTTACAGCCATAGGCTGTTTACCTTTGCTATATCTTTAGCAATTACTATACAGAAAACTGAAAGATTATTTTGTAGAAGAGCTTGGAACAGTTACACAGTGGTCCCCAACCTTTCTGGCAACAGGGATAGGTTTCGGAAGAAAAACTGTCTTCAACAGACCAGGGAGGGATGGTTTCACGCGCAACCTAGATCCTGCACATGCGCAGATGAAGCTTCGCTCGCTTGCATATACCAATACCTCAGGACAATCTTAATCCAACACAACATACGTGCACACTTTAAACCCAAGAATACACTAAGGCAGAAGTTTGTCCACCCCAAGAATAAAACACCCAGACACAACTGAGCAACGTGGTATATGCAGTACAATGCAGTGAGCCATATGCAAATCTGTACATTGGGGAAACAAAACAACCACTTCATAAACACATGGCACAACATAGAAGAACAAACCCATCAGGACAAGATTCAGCAGCCCATCTGCATTTAAAAGACAAAGGCCACTCTTTTGAAGACAGCAAAATCCACATTTTGGACAGAGAGGACTGCTGGTTTGAAAGAGGGGTCAAAGAGGCCATCCATGTCAAAATTGAACAGCCCTCTCTCAACAGAGGGGGAAGTCATAGCTGAAGAAGCTTCTTGGATGACAAGTGAAATGTCTTCACAGAGAAACAAGAAAGTCCAGTTGCCTCTTGAAAAAAGCACCTTTGGAATGTCTATTGGGAGTCTCAATCATCCAGGTCATGGTTGTTCCGAAGGTGCTTAAGGCAACTGGACTTTCTTGTTGTTTTTTTCCTTGAAAACATTTTGCTTCTCATCCAAAAAACTACTTCAGTTCTGACTAATAGTGGGGAATCCCACCATTCAGTCAGAACTGAAGAAGCTTCATGGATGAGAAGCAAAACATTTTCAAGGGAAAAAAACCAAGAAAGTCCAGTTGCCTTTTGGAAAAGCACCCTTGGGATATTGCTATCTATGTTCCTGATTAAGTTTTTCTTTCTTAATCTGTTTTCTCATAACAGTCATGAGCTGTTAACAGGGCAGAATTATACAATTGGCATGAAAAATAATATACAAATATTCTAGAAGAAAATATGAATTCTTTAAAACTGTCATATACGATATTAATTCTTGCTATGAAATGTATTACTTCAACTCTGAAACAAAGTATATAAATGCAAATTACCTTGCTACATTTGAAATAAGTATTCTTACATTAGAACCGTTTACAGATAATTAAACAATATAGTACATAAATTATAAATTAAACTAATGCACATTATCCTTAGGATAATCATTACAAAATCTTTTGGAGCATAGTTGAAACATTGGAAAATTAACAAAGTAAATCTTATACTAACATCAGCTTATATATTAATTGGGATTTATTTAACAGTTTTCCTGCTTGTCCACTTGGGGGCACTGATATTATATGTTCAACATGTCTCTTGTTTATTCTAAGATATGATTCATCAATTTAAACTAATGTCACACAGTCACTTATACAAAGCAACCATTCACGGGATTCATTCTATTAACCAATACCAGCTTCTAACCAAGTCTTCCAAGGTAGACTTATATTTTCTAATGGCATTAACTTTCCCAAGTTTAAAAAAAAAAAAGACACTGAAACAACTAATCTATTACTTTTTCTTCTTGTTAAACACTGTTCTTAGCAAACAGATGTCAGGTATGAAAGAAAAAAATTATCACAACATGATTTTATCTTCATAAAACAGGTTCAATAATAGCATACCCAGATCTGAAACCCAGCATGCAAAAGAAATAATCTCCAGAATATATCTAATTTTAATTTAAGAAACATATCTTTTTCCAAGAATGAAAGGAAATGCCCATTAGAAATTTAAATACCTACCCTTAAAATCTTTACCAGAATTCTTGTATAGATGTATACAAGCTTGTATAGCATTTTATTCATAAACCCAAATGGCCAGGCATCTGTTCACATGGTTTAGAGCCTAAAATTTCTTTATCTCCTTTTTATGTAGATTTTCTTTGGTTATAGCAGATTACTGTATGCTAAGGGCACACTGAATGTGAATGTAACTTTGATCTCTTCTGGTATAACACTCAATCCATTGTAACCTTCCAATGTAACCTTTTCTCCCTTTGCTGTAAGTCATTCTTTGAAAACTGTATCTTTCTCAAGGACATTTATAATCACTATGTTTATTACCTCCTCCCTACAAGTAAGGCAGTGGGTCAAACTGTTAAACCAGATTCATAACCAAGGCACATACTTGCATTTCAAAGCAAACAATCCAGCATTTCAAAGCAAATAGCTGGATATTTCCCCAGGATGTGGTGAAATTTTGAAATTATGTTATCTGTTTTATCAGTGGTAAAACAGTTCCTTTGTCTTTAGCAAATGTCTCTCTACTTTGCTGTATATAAGAAGTGACAACTTTTAGCTGGCAGTCTTCACTCTAGGTGCAGAGTTCAGTGACTCACTGTAGCTTATCAAATTTAATTTAAAAAAATTGTTGGATCTACTCCAATTTTTGGTTTTCCTTGTAAGAGATTTCTTCCACACCTTTGAACAAACTGTTTTGGGAGGGAAATCCAGAATGAAAATGTTTTTAATTTATTCCTTCCTATCAAGGTCCCTAATCACATTTTTACACTCAAATGTTTTACTATGAGAAAATAAAAAATATCAACGTTGTTTGTGAAAAAAAGTCTTAATCACAGTTCCATGTGGAAGGTCAACTTCCCTCTTTAGGAGTTCAACACTTCTAAAATGGCAGGATTAAGCCTGGGAACCAGAAACATTGATAGCTGAGTGATGAAACACTCAGTGCAGTACATGGTACAATGGACATCCCTTCTTGAATGCCTTTTGCTCGAAATCTTGATAATAAGGAGCTACTGAAGCCCACTTTTGTTTTTATGAAAATTGCTTTGCATGTTCTACATTAATATCAACAATTTTCATCAATACCTATGATAATTTACATTAAAGAATCTTGATTTATCAAATCAAATTGGAGCATAGACTTATGTCACAGAGATTAATTCCTTAATATCCATATTAACCCATCCAATAATCCAAGACAAAAGACTGATCTTCCGTTGACCTTGATTTACAAACTTGTTTCTTTTTTAAAGTATAATATGCTAATCTGCCCAATTCAGCAATAAGTAACTGATATAAATTTTAGATACCATAATGGCAACTAATAAAAATAAAATGTTTGCTATTACCACCACATCATTGATTTATATTTGTAAGTAACTAATAATGGGGAAGGGAAGGGATAGGAAGGAGAGAAAGTGAGAAAGGGCAAGAAGAGAGCAAGTGGCTCTAGCTACAATCAGATTTGGATACCACCTTCAACACTTCTAAATGGCAGGATTAAGTCTGGGAACCAGAGACATTGATACCTGCCTGATGAAATATCACAGATGCTGAATATTCTAAAATGTTCTGGGAAATAATGTGAGAAGCCTTATATAAAGCCAAATAGCCTTCAGACTACTACTTCCTACAGACTCTGTGATTCACATTTTCACAGAGAATATATGTTCATTAATATCATTTCGAAACTATATTTATTCATTTTTTATTTATTCAATTAATCAAATTAATTGAGTGAGTGAATGAATGAATGAATAAACACATATATTAAAATAATCACAAACAGCAGGCAAATACAGTCAATGCATTCAATTCAGTATAACTATTGAAGAGGCTCACTACTACTGAAACCCGAAACACAACTATGTCTTCAAGACCTTCCTAAAGGGAAGAAATGTAGATGCCAATCTAGAGTCCAGGGGAATGATGTTGCAAAGGCCAGGTACTATAGCCAAAAAGGCTCCCTTCCTGGTCCTATTAAGTATTCCTTATTAGATGGGACTCGCAGAATACTCTCCGGCCAGATCTGATGGGATATGGATAGATGTGGCAAGGGAGAGATGGTCCCTTAAATATTCCATAACTGGTGACCCCATTCCAAGTCTTGTAAGTTATTCAACATAGCAAATCTCCAATATAGTTTTCCTATTCTTGCTTTGATCAACATATGTGCTTCCAACCCAAATCATTATTTCATATTTTTTTGCAGTGCTGATGACATCATGTCTGTCAGCTGACCCATGCCTTGAATGAATCAGTTACTTATATAAAAATGCTAATTTGATTAATTGCCATTGTAAGGGATTATTCTTTTATGTAATTCTACAAATAATTGGTTTTCCAATGCCAATTGATATAACTGGGTTATATGACTTTAGAAGGGTCCAGAAAATTTGCAATATGTTTGCCAAGATATTTGAATTGCATACTATATTATCCTAGAGAATCAGAACCTATCTAGAACAAATCAATTCCTGGAAGAATACCATCAGAACTCTAAATTAAGACAATTCTATCTTCACCAACTTCTTTATCTATGTTATATACCTTAGAAAATGGCTGGAAGGTTATGCAAGCAACAATAACTTTTCTGCAATTATTTTGTTACATAGCCAATGTGTTTACACTCCATGACCACACCACAGTTCATGCTGAGATGTTCCAAACTATTTGTCAGTTCAGAAAACTCTTTTATAAATCTAGAATACAAATATCTACACTGAGATATATTTTCAAATCTTTCTTAACTGGATGTGGAATGGGACAAGGCAATGAAAAATTTCCTTTTACCTCAGTTGCAATATAAATGGCACTAGGATCTTGATTTTATTTTTTATTAAACTGTAAGATTTCACCTAATAATTTAATTATCATAATAGTATATCTTACAGGTTGATTACGTTTACAAAAGGATATATTTCAGAGAGTTTTACAAATATTAGTTCAGTTTGCTACATTTATTACCTTATGAGCCATCATTTTCATCTTCAGTTATCTACCATATATGACCCATGTTCCAATTGATGCTTATGTTTGATCAATTGTGGCATTCCTAAGCTAGCAAAACATTTGGTGGACAGTATAGTAATTCGTACTGTAAAAGCATATATGTCCCCTTTTGTTACTATAGATATATGATATGGGAATTTTGAATAAAGACAAGCAGTGAAGTGAACATTCATAACTTCCCACCCCCTTCCTGGGAGGTCTTGTTCCTTTATCCCACTTGCCTCTAAGAGTTACAATAACAAAAGCTTCCACTGGTACCACTGCAAATTTTCAAGATATATAACCAGCAGCAACAAAGTTACTCTTCTGATAAAGTGAAATGTTATCTCATACTCATATATACTATAGTACTTTTTTCAAAGCTGTATTGTTGTGGAGGGCCAAAGGAAAAAGTGGGGGCAGGAGGGGAAATGAGTGTGAGAAGAATTCCAATTTGCTAAAAGTGATTGAACATGAAAACAACATAATATGATCAAGCTGAGCAATACATTTTAATACAGATAATCCTCAGTACTCTGAAACCGATTTTATACAATAAATGTACTTCTAATCTGGTTAGCTTTTAGGGCCAAATAGGCTATTTCTTATGTAATGTTTTTCTACTGGTAATGATAAATTGCTGTGTTACCTCATATAGGAGTGTTACCCCATATAGGGGTGTTACCCCATATAGGGGAGTGGTGCTCCTGTGAGGGATGAACAAAAAATTTGGGGAGTATATGTCAAGAGAATATATTTCCAATGTGGTTACCCACGGCCTAGCTAAAGCAAACAGGTACCTATACTGGGCAGCACTGATATAAAAAGATGCCAGAGGCAGTTTAGTGGCAATGGCAATGGCATAAATGCATACAATGTAAGAGAAGGCAATGGTAACTACTACTGTATTTTTACCAAGACAACATGGAGAGAAAATATAAAATGACTGGCGATAAAGTGCTGGCCAATAGGCCCCTCAGGTAGAATGGGACTCAATATGCTACTGAAGAAGACCTGAGGCTCTTTTGGAATATTAATACTGTTTATGGCATGGCTAAATTAAAGCCTTTGAGACATCTAACTGCTGATGCTGCCATACAGAAAATGAAAATCCAAAGCTGCAAAGATAGAATTACAGTAGGAACACAGAACATAAGAAGCCTGAATACAGGATAGATGAAATGACTATAAATTGACATATTAGACATTAGCAAATTGAGATGGTCAGGAATCACACACTTTCAGTTAAAAGATCACACTATTTATTACTCACGACTTGAAAAACAAAGAGGAAATTGTGTTGCTTTTATAGTTTCAAAATGTATAGCAAGAACAGTACTTGGTTACAGTGCAATCAATGCTGAATAGTAACGATTAGACTTTATGGGCAACCCTTTATTATGACAATCATTCAGGTTTATGTTCCAAACACTGACACAGAAGTGGAGGCTGATGACTTCTAAGATCAAACTGAAATTGACAGAACATGCAAACAAGATGCTGCTTGTGATTGGAGACTGGAATGCCAAAGTTGGAAACATGAAAGAGGAAAATGTAGTTATATGGCTTAGGAAACTGAAATGAAGCAGGAGAATGAATACTTAATTTCTGCCACTCCAATGATTTCTTCATAGCTAATACTGTCTTCAAACAACAAAATGATACCTCTATACATAGACATCACCAGATGGAGTATATAGCAATCAAATTAGCTATATTATTGCTGAATGGAAAGGAGGAATTCAATTAAAGCATCAAAGACAAGGCCAGGTGCTGACCTGGAACAGATTACAAACTGCTCATGTGCAAGCTCCAAGTTAAGCTAAAAAAAGGAGAAAGACAGTCAGTTTCCATAATATGACCTTAAACATAATACCTATCCTTTTCAAAGAGATGATTGGGCATCATTTTAACATTCTGAATTTCATTAACAGAGAACCAGAGGGATTATGGAATGAACTTAAAGACATTGTTAAGGATAAATGTGAAAAAAGATCACCAAAGATGAAGAAACAGACGAAAGCAAACTGGATGTCAGAAAAAAATCGTAGAAATTGCCAAGAAGAAAACAGAAGCCAAAGCCAAGAAAGACAAAACTCTCAGAAAGGAACTTAAAAGTATTTCAGAAAGCTGTTAGAAGAGACAGGAAGCAATATGTAAAGACTCAGAAGAAGGAAACAAATGAGGCCAAACAAGGAACGCCTTTCAACCTTGCGTTGGTATGATAAAAGAGGCTAATAGACATGTGGCTTCCCTCTTGCAGTGCCTAGAGGTTGTGGGAGTCTGTATGGAGGACAACAGGCTTCAACTGAACCCTGGAAAGACCAAATAGCTTTGAATGGATGGAGCTTTGAGATTCAGGACTTAAATATCTTTAATTCTGGATGAGGTTGCACTAGCCCAGACAGAACTGTTGTGCAACTTGAGGGTTCTCTTGGACTCATGATTCCTGCTCAAAGAGCAAATGACAGTTGTGGCTAGGAGACCCTCTGCACAACCCCATGTTGTGCACCAGTTGCGATCTTTCCTGTATTTGGAGTTGCTTGGTCACTCAAGTCCTGGTCATCTCAAACCTGAGCTACTGCAATGCGCTCTACATGGGGCTACCCTTGAAGATTATGTGGAAGCTACAACTGGTACAGAATGTGGTGGCATGGGCAGTTCTTGTGGTCCCTAGGGTGACCATGTTACATCGCTGTTGTGTGAGCTACACTGGCTGCCGGCTTGTTTACAGGTACAGTTTAAGATGTGGATAATCAGCTTTAAAGCCCTTCAGGCCATTGGTCCAGGCTATCTGAGGAACCATCTCATCCCAATGGGATTGCCCCACCCCAACCATGCCAATAGAAAGAGCATGCTGCAGACCTTTTAACAGAATAACAGAATTGGAAGGGTCCTTGCAGGTCTAGTCCAACCCCCTGCCCAAGCAGGAGACCCTACATCTGCCTCTACCTAGGATCAAACTCACAACCTCCTGATTGTGAGGCAAGAGCTCCAAGAATTTTGACTGATGGGGTACAGGAGAAGAGCCTTCTGCCATGGGTCCTGCTGTTTGGAACATCATACCCAACCAAGATGAGATCTGCATCCACGCTCCTGACCTTCCATAAGGACTTGAAGACCTGACTCTACCAGTTGGCCTGGATTCCCAATGGGGTGTCAGCTCCAGCGTGCCGGCCGGCCCAGAGCTGCCAATCGGCAGGGAGCCACCACCCTGAAAGTTCCGGCCAGCCACCAGCCCAGAAGCTAGCCCAGAAGCCACCAGAAGCCACCCACCCCATCGGGAGCCGCCAGCCTCGCCGCCACACCAAATCTCACCTCCCTGGGCAGCGGAGACGCAGTGGCAACAAGCGAAAGAGCCAGCTGGCCACGCTCACGCTGAGAGGCGGTCGCGTGGCGATGACTTCAGCAGGGAGGCACGGCTGCAGCCGGGAGTCAGCTGTTGCTCTCCTGGGCCATCCTGGACCTCTGTGGAGGAATGGCCATTCAGCTGTGGACCAGTCCTCCCTCAAAGACTTCATTGGCCCACAGGCAGAGAAGGCTGGGCCTGAAGGCATGCAGATGGTGGCTTCAATTCCAGAGCACATGGGAGGGAGCTGCATGGGTGAGTGGGTGGGGCGGTGATTAGTGTTTAAAAGGCGGTGGGGAGCACGGGCAAGTAGCCCTAACAAGATATTCCTTTGAGTTTGTGATTGTCAGTTTGTGCCAGAAGGGAAGTAAAACAAGAAGTAACAAACCAGGTTTGAGTTTGGAGTCTTTCCTTCCTTTTTGGAACCTGACATGGGGATGCAGACTCTGGAGGTGGCTATCTGATTAGAGAAGACTCCACCTATATACTTCGTGCTCCATTCCTCCCATCTTTTATTGTAATTATTATTATTTATTTAGCATTTTAATGTTGACCAGTTTTTAATGTTTGTAAGCTAATCACAACTGAGTCCAAAATATATGTCGCTAAGTGAGACATTTGTTAACTGAGTTTTGCTCCATTTCACAACTTTTCTTGCCACAGTTAAGTGAATCACTGCAGTTAAGTTAGTAACGCAGTTGTTAAGTGAATCTGGCTTTCCCATTGACTTTGTCAGGAGGTCACAAAAGGTGATCACATGATCCCAGGACACTGCAACCATCATAAATATGAACCAGATGCCAAGCATCTCAATTTTGATCATGTGACCATTGGGGATATTAAAATGGTCATAAATGTGAAAACGGTCATAAGTCATTTATTTCTGTGTCACTCTAACTTCGATCGATCATTAAATGAACTGTTGTGAGTCAAGGACTACTTGTAATATCTTCACATAATATCACTGTTCAAACACCTGTAATAATTACCAGTTGGCTTTCAAGTGCAATTCAAAGTACTGGTTACCATCTATTAAGCCTTTATGGTTTAGGGCCTGGCTATCTGAGGTCACCTATGTCTTGATACTGCTCCATCCTGCACAATTAGAGTTGGCATGGTCTAGGTCCCACTAATCAAACAATGTCATCTTAAGGATGAAATTTAAAGTCAGATTCTATTTAAACAAAAATTATCAATTGTTCTCCATTGTTTTAATGAAGTTTTTTTTTGCCTCATTTCATATTCCATATCAAGACCTGATTCAAAATTACATCAGTAATGATCAATTTTGCATATACTTCTATACTCCTTCTTTATTCATCAGAATAGCTGATTTGTAGCAATTCATAGTTTGCCATTATATTCAAAACTGAGATTTTGACCTGCTAATGAAGAATTAATCCTGGATTCAGAGGGGTTTTTCCCCATTTTATCAACTTCCTCCTATTATACAAGAATGGGAATGTGCATAAACATCTCAAGTGCAGAAAGATCAGTCTCCTATTCTATATATTTAAAAGGAATTTATTCATCATGAGTATATACATACACTCATTGGATATTTGTACACATATATGAATATCCATTGAGTGGATATGTGTGTGTATGTGTCATATTCAATGTCTTATATTGATATTTTAATCTATAGTGTTTGCACATGTCATTATATAAGTTGCAATCTTCAGTCTCAAAGCACATGTCTATCAGTGTTTTAGTGAACAGTACCTGACAGCTGAATCCGTTGGAAGGGCAAGAGCAATCAGATTGACAAAAGTGGCTTGCACCATAAACTCAACACTTTTTACATCCCTCTAGACCAGTGATGGCGAACCGTTTTTTGCTTGGGTGCCAAAAGGGTGCGTGCGTGCGCATGACAGCGCACGCGCATGCCCACACCCATAATGCAATGCCTCTCCCCATGCATGCGCACACAACCCCCCCGTGCTGCGCCCCCCCCCCGCGCATGCGCACAGACCTCACTGAAGCCTCCGGACTTCCAATAGGCCCGTTGGACCGTTTTTTGCCCTCTCCAGGCTTCAGGAAAGCCTCCGGAGCCTGTGGATGGCGAAAAACAGGCCCAACGGGCCTACTGAAAGTTCAGAAATGAACTTCCAGTTGGGCTGTTGGGCTGTTTTTTGCCCTCCCCAGGCTTCAGGAAAGCCTCCTGAAGCCTGGGGAAGGCGAAAAACGGCCCAACAGGCCTACCAGAAGTTCGTTCCTGAAGCCTGGGGAGGGCGAAAACTGCCTCCCCCTGCCCTCTGGAATGCCGAAAATCAGCTGGCCAGCGCGCACATGCGCACTGGAGCTGACATAGGGCAATGCCTCGCGTGCCCTCAGATATGGCTCCGCGTGCCACCTGTGGCACGCATGCCATAGGTTCGCCATCATGGCTCTAGACACTGTCAGTACTAGACAGATTAAAACAAATCAAGCAATTCCACTATTATACCTAAACGTGTATGTGTTAAGGGTCCTATTTCTTAGCTGTATTAACATCTATGGCAATAATTCTACCATATATATTTATTTTGTATTATTTTATTCTTTTTAATTTATTTTATGTTTTAAGATGAAGCATTTTTAATCAGTGTCCTCAAACTAACTAAATCTGTTACCATGAACTCTCAAAACTTATGAACTAAGTCAAGAGTTTGTCCTACATGTATTCATGATAAGTATTTCAAAAATGGCTTCATTCTATATTACTTCATATTTTGTTTATGAAGTAAAGACACAAAAGGAATGAAAGTATGATATTAAAAAAATCTCTGTAAGAATAGATCACACTAGCCAATTGGAAACTTACTAGGAAATGGAGGGAATGAGAGATGACATAGCTGCCCAAGGTAACTTTGGGCTAGTCTGGATGTTTTCTCCCTGGGGAAGTAATTGCAGATGGCTGTAACTACTTATTAAGTTAAGGTTTGCCACAAATACCCTATTCACAATCCCCCATAGAGATGGGGAAAGAAAAAAATAAGTGTTTGTCATAGTTCTTCAAGTATTTTTCCATAACGCAATGCTAAGTCATAAAGATGATGTACAAATCAAATACCAGCTCCCACACTGACTAGTATCATCTACACTTGAATTATCACATGTAATTGTATTCAACAGTTACTATCAGGATGGACTGATTTAAAACAAGGGAACCATCACTGCTTAAATCAGAGAAAAGCAATATTTTGGTGTTTTTTTTTTCTAACCAAACTTATCACTTGTAGATCTTGCATTTTTCTTAAACAAATCTGATCACTAAAATGTAAAAAGGTATAATTCTATATCAAATAGTGAATGCTTTGTAATAATTTTGAATATAATCCTTTCTAATTTAAATAGTATTCATTAGCTTTGTCAGACTGCAACTGCAGTTCATTAGGAATCTTCACTCTATTGTTTCTTCTAAGTCCTCCTCCAATCCTTTGTTTCCTAGGTTGTTTCTCTTAATTAATTCCTAAGCTTTGTTTGGCTTAACTTGCTACATAAGTATAGAACAATAACAATCTACTCAGACCTGTGACTTTAATTAGAAAGTGTAAATTCCACAAATTTAAAAAAAATTAAAAAGAGTTTTATGTTGCACTGTATTTCTTTTCATGCACTAATAAACAGAAATAACTGCCCAGGTTTGATTGCTATGTAATCAAGTGAGACTGTGATGATATTGGATGGGGGCACATCCAATGCTTTGAGGGTACATCTAAAGCATTGAAGTCAACTAAATATATTTTTAAAATCTAGAATAGCGTTAAAACCATCAAATGCAAAAATGATAGAACTCAGATTTTTTTTCCCAGATTGCTACCTGCAGATGAACTGCACCATTGCAGCTCAGAAATTTGAGAATTTTTAAAAAGTTTACTGGTTGAAACCAAGCCATATATTTCAATGTAATGTCACCAACTGGCAATCACACTGACTGAGATGTTTTATAATAATATATTTTATAATTACAATTGTTATAGTTTATAATATAGTATGAGGTTCTAAATAATTTAATAAATACAGTAAAGAAAAATTAAAGATGTCCCAGAGAAAGCAGTAAAAATTACTCCAGAAAAACAGATTTTGAAAAACTGTCATGATTAACAAATTGTGACTAGAACCTGTATTTCCATTTTACTTATATGTATAGCCTGCCAGTTCTCTATATTTTTGTCTATGTTATTGCTTATTTGTTATATACAACAGTGATAACTTTTGTGAAAAGGTGGTGAGGGACTGCTCTGAGCATAATTTGCAATATTCAAATACAGGCAGTCTGGTGCTGCAAACTAATAGATTAAAAGAAGGGCAAACTAATCCAGTTTGAAAAAAGGGACATTTGGGGACTATATACCTGTCTTTTCATCTAGGCCAGGACTGTCAAACTGGCAGCCCATGGGACGGATGCGTCACGCACAGGCCATGCCCACTCCAGTTCTGCAAATGGGAAAAACATCGCAAAACGTCATGTGATGGCAACATGACACCACAGGTTTGACACCTGTGATCTAGGCTTTTAACTGTTAACAGTGTGTGATAAAAACAGACCATCTTCAATACTAACCCAAGAGCCAAATCTTAACATAGGTGGTTTTTCATCAGTACTTCTGGTTATATAATGTTCACTCCAATCTGAAAACTGTTAAAAACTTTATTAGAAAGCAAAAGATAGGGGAAAGAGGTATAAAGTTTTATAGCATTGGCAACTTAATTTCATTTGTTTCTTAAATGAATCTAGCATGGCTTTGATACAGCAAATTATTAAACTGAGTCACTATACTTTCAAAGAGTTTCCCAATTACCCACTAACATCTCAAACCACACCAGTGACTGTGAAATTAGGATACACTGATTTTTATCCCGAAGTATATCACTTTAAACTTACTTGGATAGAGCTATATTTGCCACATATTGCTAATTTACCTAGTTTTGGACATTTTACAATCTGCTTTCACTTCAATAATTTGTTGACATCTACTTATGTGGCTATTTCAGTAATCGTGCTTAACCAAAAATGATTAATGATTTAAGTTTCCTACATCTTATTTTACTATTTTATGGAATCTCTCCAGTAAGCCCTTTGATGTTATTCTTTATTATTAATCCATATTTGCTCACCGTTAGGCTTGTTTTGCCTTGAGTTTCAAATTTTATTTAGAGTCCATGTGTGGCATGACAGCCTTTTCTAGCAACCTCACAAAAAAGCAGTCTGAAAGCAAAACTAGGCTATTACCATAAGAAGGAACTGAAAAGGTTCTTCTTCATTTCCATACGTAAGATGCTGTTGAGTCATGCAGACAGGACCAAAAGTTTAACAGAAATCTTGAATTTGGAACTTTAAATTTTTAAGTTTAAAAAATACACTTTAAATTCAGTATTCATGACATGCATGTTATGTTTGGTGGTATCTATAATTCTTTAATAATGGTTTTCCTCTTCTTGCACTTAACTTAGTTATCATAGACCTACATTTTTGAATCATTAATTAGGACAAGTGGAGAGAATTCAAAAATGTTTTAAAAAGCCAAATATAGCCCAATCCCCACTGATGCACCTAAAGAACTCCAAAAAAAAAGTCTGAATTAAATTTGGATACTACAAATTAAAAATTCAGGTCACAAATGTATCAAAGGAAGTTTGTTTAATGCAGCCAATGAAAACCCAGATAATTTGGACATAGTCAAATGTTTCTTCTGTAATGTATTTTTGATAATCTGTCCTAAATTACTTATTAATGCTTTATATATCTCAAAAGATTTAATTTAGAGTATATGTGAGGTATTCTAAATTAATGATGCATTTTAAAGACTAAATAAAGCAACTACAAGGATAAAAACATGCTTTCTAATAACAGATTAATGTATCAAATACATACATATCATCAGTGTATTCACTTTCAGAGAAAGCAATATGTGAAACGTAAATATGGAAAAGAGATTTTAAGGCAAATAAATTAAAATACATGTGATAAGGCATAAGAAATTTACTTAAAATTACTTTACACCAAGACCATTCACTATACTTTCCTGCCATTAAAAATTATCCTTGCTTTTGCCTTTTCCATATACCACTTCATGCACTGTGTTTTGTTCTTTGAACTTTTTAACCCCCTCTCTTTTCAGAATTTCATCAACTCTATCCAACCATGGTTTTCAGTCTTCCCCTTCCTTTAAACTCATTCATCCTCCCTTCATATAATCCTTTTCCAATTTGACCTTCATTCTTTCCATATGACCAAACTACATTGTTACATTTCTTTCTGTTCACTCACTTTTGAATTCAACTTATCTTCATTCAGCACCCAAGTTTCTTGACCTTTTATAACACACAGTTTTTAAGTACTATATACCTGCTGGAATGAAACTTAATTAAAATATACTTTTATGACTTCTCCAACTCCTATTTCCACATAACAAAGTGGGTACTGTAGCAGCACATTTTCATACATAGCCATTTTACAGCAATATTCATTTTTCACCATAAACATTTGCATATTTTAAATCTATTCAACCATTGTCCCATCTTCTACCAATCCATTAGTCTATAGAACTTGTAACTGTCCATTTTCAAATGCAACTATCTTGGTTTTTAATATATTAATTTTCAGTTTCATGTTCCTCACTGTATCACTGAATGTCTAACATTCACTTCAAATCAACTGGATTTTCAGTCAACAACTTGGTATCATCTACATTTAAAAATACTTGTTCATTCACACTCCAAACACTAATGTCATTAACATTACCACAAGCATTCCTTATATCCATAAATACATTAAATAATCATAGGGAAATCATGCATCCTTGTCTTATTACCTGTTATATGTTAAACCATTCACTAAGCATTCCATTTGTTCTCACATGTGCTTTACTTCCCTTATGTATTACTCTTATTGCATTCAGGAACTGACCTTCAGCTTTATGCAAAGGTTTCTTAATTCAAGTCTATTAATTTTAGCAGACACTTTGTTTAAATCAACAAATGTACAATGAACTAATTTTCTCAGATTCACATATTTCTCAATGGCTTACCAAAAGATAAAACTCTCCCTTCATAGCAAAAAGCAGAACCACATTTCCCAAATTTTGCTCATTGCTACGTCCTGTGATACCTTTAAATCAGAAATTTACCAAATACCTTCCCTGGCGCATTTAACAAAGTACTACCTCCCTCCAACTGCCAGAATTAATTTTTGCTACTCTTTCCTGTAAGTGAAAAATAACAACATTCTTCCAATTATCAGGCGCAGATACAATCTTCACACACATGGGCACAGAGCCATTCCATAAACAAAGAACTGTATTAACATTTCTCTAGTTACACCATCTTTATCTACCATTTTTCCACATTCCCAGAACATTTATAATTTGTCATTAATATTTTTTCTTGGGCCCTAATGTTTATAGCACATATTTTCATTCCACTCTTCAAAATATCACTTTAATAAATTATAAAATGCCCCTTCCAATAGGTCCTCAATTCAATTTCACCCCACCTTATATCATGATTTTAACGTTTAGTTTAGTTTAGTTTAGTTTAGTTTAGTTTAGTTTAGTTTAGTTTAGTTTATTGTCATTGCATATGGTACAACGAAATTAAATGCCGTCTTCAGTATACATTATAACTATAAAAATAAAAACACAAACATACATCCTTTACATTCTGTATAATTGAAATTGAAAACCCGATATTGCACTATACCATAGAACAGTGATGGCGAACCTTTTTTGGTCCGCGTGCCAAAAGGGGGTGTGCGTGCGCGCACTAGCGCGCGTACGTGCCCACACCCATTCCCTCCCCCCACGCATGCGCACAACCCCCCCACACTGCCCCCTGCGCATGCACCACCACCACCCGCCCCCCACCCCCCGCGAATGCGCAAAGGCCTCACTGAAGCCTGGGACGGTGAAAAACGGCCCAACGGGCAAACCAAAAGTTCGGAAAAACGCACTTCCGGATTGCCGTTGGGCCGTTTTTCGCACTCCGGAGGCTTCAGGGAAGCT